>JXCR01138383.1:111330-122693 GCA_002079205.1 Phalaenopsis hybrid cultivar | reverse complement strand
AATACATGGAATTCATAAATAAAGCATATATATATATATATATATATATTTCCAAAAAGGCTACTGAGGAGTACTCACAATGAAGTACCTAGTAGCAATATCATTAAATCAAAAAAGGCAGTTACAAGGTATGGTGAGATATATATATATATAGAGCTAACAATCCTTTTACATAACATGAAAGTAAGGAAAAGCCAAATTATCTCCATTGAGCAGAAAAGATAAGTGTGAAGAAGGAGAGTTCTCAAAAAAAATATGTTCAGTGTTCCTCCCCAAGGAAGCCAACCAATGGGTAAGACTATTACCCTCTCTAGAAATGTGTTTGAACTCTACCGTGCAACTATTTATAAAATCCTTCATTTTGTTTTTCCAACTGAGAAAATTTCAAGGAGGAGCTTCATCATTCAACAATATTTTGATGCAGGTAAGGGATTCAGACTCAACAATCAAATGGCCCATTTAACAATGATGAGCAATTTTGATAGCCCAGTAAATAGCTATAAATTTTGCCTTCAAAGCATCAACAACACATGTAGAAGAGGTAAAATATAAAATTCATTTCCTTTGGAAGTTCCTGAAGATTCCACCAACATCTACAACACCCCTGGAGTAACTGCCATCAGTATTCACCTTCAACCAGCTAAGAGTAGGAGGGTTCCAAAAAATTAAAGTGGGCCTAAAATTTTGCTGGTTTTATATGCTGGACATCTAAGTATTAAATAGATTGGGGAATTGTTGATGTTAAATAAGCTTCGGATATAAGAGGTGCAATAGAAGATAATAAATCTTACCCCCGGAAGATGATCCTCATACTTTGCTTGATTTCTGCACATCCATATGAACCATGCAACAAGACAGGGAAGAATCAGTAAATTAGCTTTATTCCAATCCTCCCAGCATATGGCAAATTTAAACCAGCTCATAGTAAAAGTATCAGTCCTGAGTTGAGCAAGAAGGCCTGACCAAAATCTTTGAGAGAAGACACAAGTAAAAATAGATGTTCTAAAGATTCTTCTTCAGCATTGCAACGATAACAGCTGGAGGGACCACTCAATCCTTTCATTTTAAAGATGTCATCACAGGGGAGCAAGGAATTCCAAAGTCTCCAACAGAAAAATGATATGGAAGGTGTTAGAAGCTTTTATCAAATGATTTTGCCCCAAGCTACATGATTCCAATGGAAAAACTTATGGTAAATGTAAGCAACAAATTTCTGCGAGGAAGCTTGTTTGGTAATAATTTTATCCTTCTCTTTAATAGAAAAAGGAGTGTCCTTCACCAAATTAACTTGCTCCCTATAGAGTACAATATTTAGCATTCTGCAGTTCCACTATTCCTCAGACCAATAATCTTTGACATGGCTGTGGTAATTGGGTTTGGGAATAGTGCAGATAGGCTTCTCTCCATTACACACCCAATGATCCAACCAAAAATTGATTTGGCCCTCTCCCAGCTCCCAAATGAATAACTCTTCAGCCTGATTTTTTATACTCAGCATCTTGGACCAAATTCTGGAATCCCCCAATTTCTTAGTAACAAGAGTTGGATGCTCAAACCTGCAGTACTTCCCCATCATAAATTTAGCCCAAAGACTATCTTGGGCTTTGAATTTGATCCATAACTTGCATAGGTTAATGAAGCTTAAGTGCTTAAAATCCTTGAAGCCCAAACCTCCAGTATGAAGAAGTTTGCAAACTTTATGCCAAGATAGCCAGTGGAACTGTTTCTTCTGTCCAGCCCACAAGAATTTACTAAAAATTCTACCAAGGAGAACTAGTGTACCATTCTGCATAGTAAACATCTGAAGGACATAAGCAGACATGGTAGTTAGATTGCTTTTCAGTAGAGTAATTCTCCCCCCATTTGAAAGGAAAGAGTTTGTCCAACAATCAAGCTGAGCCTTGATCTGATCAATAACTTCATGGAATTGAGTTTGCTTGGTTCTATCATTGATTAACTGGACTCCAAGATACTTAATAGGTAGACAAGCAATGCTAAATCCAGTATATTCAAATATCCAATCTTTGATCTGAGAGTTTGTGTCAGCACTAAAATAAACTTGACATTTCATTGGTTTAGATCCATATCTGAAGCTTGTTGAAAGTGCTTAAGGCCTTTATATAATGTCTTGACAACATTTTTGGATGCATTAGAGAAAATTATTATATCATCGACAAATGACAAATGGCTTATGTTGATATTAGATCAATGTTGATAGACCAATTGAGGTGAAGTAACAAACATATTATTTAATAACCTTGAAAAATAATCCAAGGCTAAAATAAAGATAATAAGAGACAAAGGGTCTCCTTGTTTAATTCCCCTAGAGGTAGTGAAGAACCCATGACATTTGTCATTGATTGGGATAGAATGAGCATTGCATTTCAACCATCTTCCAATTAAGTTAATGAAATCCACAGTGAAGCCCCTAGCAGATAAAGTCTCCAAAATGAATTCCCAATTAATAGTATCATAGGCCTTCTTTATATCAAGCTTGAAAATGGCACTACCCCCTATGCATTTCCTGCAAGGTCTAGCAAAAGCTCCTGAGCAAACAAAATATTATCTGTAATATTTCTGCCATTGACAAAAGCAACCTGATTATAACATATGAGATTTTTGAGATGTGGTTGAAGCCTAAAAACTATAGTTTTTCTTATCAGTTTGGAGATAACATTAGATAAGTTGATGGGCCTGAAGTCTCCCCAACTTTTCCTATTTTTATTTTTTGGTATCAAAGTGATAGTGGAAGAAGTGAAATAACTGGGAGGATCAACCCCATTGAAAAAGTTCTGAACAACTTGAATGACATCTTTACTGGTTTTAGACCAAGTAGCTTTATAGAAGGTGGAGGTAAATCCATCAGGCCCCTACAGACTTCTGCCTATCAATTGAGTTTAAAGCAACTTTAATCTCATCCTCCAAAGGTATGTGAGTCATATTTAAGCTTTGTACATATTTCTGATAGTCAGAGAAGAGAGTAGTCTCAATTGTTGCTCTAGCAGTTTGTCTACTTGTGAATAGATTCTGGAAATAATTAACAGCATCTTGAGTAATTTCCTCATCAAATGTGAGATTATGACAAGTAGAATCAATGATATAAAGAATCATATTGCATTTCCTTCTCAAATTAATACATGCATGAAAAAAACTTGTATTTTTGTCTCCTCAGTGAACTTAGAGCTAGCTGTCTTTTGCCTAAGAAAACTCTCATGACAGTTAATTTGGGAAAGAAGTTTCTCATTTGCTTGATATACCTCAGCTTCAGTGTTCAGACCCATTTGAAAACCATCTTCTAATCTGTAAACCTCCACTTGAGCAGCTATAAGTTTCTCATAAACATTCCCAAACTTCTCCCAATTCCACCTTCTAAGATGCACAACTACATTCTTTTGCAGTTTCCAAAGATTCACCCAATGATTACCATTAGGTTCAGAGATCCAAGCCTTGTCAATTTCCTAAAGGAACTCAGGGTGTAAAGTCCAGATGTTTTGAAATCTAAAGGTAGTACCTGTAGGGTTGGATAAGTTTTGAATAGAGCAAAGTAGGGGTCTGTGATCAGACCCAGTCATAGCAAGATGTGAGACAATAGTATAAGGAAAAGTTTTGAGCCACTTAGAATTGACCAACATTCTATCTAGCCTCTCCCATAGGGTGCTCCTCCTCCATGTAAATTGAGGCCCTTGAAGGCTCAGATCAAAAAGTGTAGCACTGTGGATGAAATCATTGAAATCGACCATGGGTGAAGGCATAGGAGCATTACCCCCTCTTTTTTCAGTAGGAGAAGTAATACAATTACAATCTCCTCCAAAAATCCAGAAGGAATCAATAAACTGACCCAGATGCAGTAATTCCTGCTAAAGGGTCTAGTGTTGACTAGCTAAGTTGCTGGCATATATAAAAGTAGCATACCCCACATGAGCTGCAAAAAAAACTGAATATGCAGGAATTGTGAGTGGTTAAGTAACATAGCCCATTGTATCTCAGATCTTGCAAAAATCTAGATTTTATTATTCAAGTTAGCAAAGTGAGTAAGCTTAGGAAACTTTTTTACAATGTTTTGAAGATATTTTGTGACCATGGGCTGTAGAAGAGCAAAGCACCAAATTTTATGAGTTTTGATGAGATATTTTAGTCTCTTGAGTGAGGAGGGATGGGCCACTCCTCTTATATTCCAACATTAAAATTGATCATTGAAAAAATGTTTTCCCCTCTCCTTTAGTTCTAGGATGAGATTCAACTTGTGGAATTATGGAAGGACCATCCAAGGATTGAACTTCCAGCAGTTGTTTTAACTCCAGCCTCCCTTTCTTCTTCCTGTTACTTTTTTGAACTTTCCATTCATCAGTTAACACATCAATGAGACTGTTAAGTGTAGGGTCATCAATCTTATGTGGATTGATATCTAATAATCTTTCTTTTTGTATATTATCCTCCAAATGTCTCTTTTCAGCAGGAGAACAATTAACTGTCAATGAAGTAGTGTCTCCAGCTCAGTAAAAACTGTTGTAGTGTTATTCAAATCCAATTTATGGTGAGTAGCATTATCAATGTCTGTGACTAAAGCTTTCTCACCTGAAACCCTTTCCCCCCATTTTCAGCTGCCTCTAATTGACTAGTTGCAACTGGCTTCTCCTTATAACTTTTAGAATTCTTCTTTATTGATGGTGGATGAAGACTAAAACATTTTACCAAATTATTTCCATAAATTCTACAATGAGGACAATAAATAAGTCTTTGCTCTACCATAATGTTTTGACAGAAACCTTTCTCTTCAGATCCAATCCAAACCCTCTCAACATCTGGAAGTGTTATATCTCTTTCAATTAGAACTCTAGCACCTGCAGGTTTAACCATATTGTAAGTTGGAGCATCTACCTTCAAAGGATAATGAAGAGCTCGACTGATGTTAAAGAGAACATTTTGATGATAGTACTGAATTGGAAGATTAGGTAATTTAAACCACATAGGGGCAATTGGAGGCTCTTTATTAGGATCAAACCCAGGAGTCCACTTCACCAGTTTCATAGGAGTCCCAACAATCAGCGGAGACTGTTTAGCAAACACTCTTGCATAATCCTCCTCAGTGGATAGTTTAATTAACAAATTTCTACCATCCATTAAGCCAAATTTCCAGGCACCATTGAGCTTAAGATCTTCAAAGTCCTTACATAATCCATCTTATAATGTCCATACTGAAATTTTCCAATTAAAGTAAACTTAATAGATTCATTGAGGGATTAAAATTCCTTTGTGCAAAACAGAATGGCTGGCTCTCCATCCTTCAGCCCTAAAGGGTTAACATAAGGACAAATCCCCTTTCCTGCAGCAACATCATGAAGGGCCTGTGGAAACACCAAGTGTTCTAACAACTTAGGTATATCATTCCCACTGCCAACTACACCTGCATATGTAGCCTTAGTCCATTGGGCATTGGTTTGAACATCAATGGAACAATCCATTGATATAGAAAACCAAGGAAACAGTAACCGGGGAAGAAGAACTAACCCAAGGAAGTGTTAGCACCACCAGCAAACCAACTGAGGAGAATCAGAGTAAAAGTAAGAGAAACCACACTTGCTTGCTAAGCTTAGCAGGCAATGGAATAGTTGTTGCCCGGGAAAGCTCCGAGCAAATCAAAACTCAAAAACTTCTAACAAAGCCAGAAGGTATTCCTGAGGTNGTAGATGAATGTGAAATGAATTTGTAACTTACTACTAAGATCTCTGATTTTATTTATCCAATATAAGTAGTGTCAAGGAGATCCTTCCTCATGATTTAGAAGTTGAATAACTGCAGCAGAATCCACCTCCAGCTAAAGCTTATACCAATTCTTGGCAAGGTTAATTGCCCAATACACAACAATAAGTTCAGTCTCAGTGGCATCAGAGGCCATTACTAGCATGTAGAAGTACAACAGACACTTACCCAAGTGATTTCTATAAATTCCTCCCACTCCAGCTCCATTTTTTGTAAAGCTTCCATCAGTATTGATCTTCACCGTGGGATGCTGTGGAGTTTCCCAGTATTGATGAGCAATTCTGATAGCCCAGTAAATAGCTATAAATTCTGCCTTCAAAGCATCAACAACCCATGTAAGAGAGGTAAAGTATAAAAGTCATTTCCCTTGGGAGTTCCTGAAGATTCCACCAACAACTGCAACACCACTGGAGTAACTGCCATCAGTATTCACCTTCAACCAGCCAAGAGTAAGAGGGTTCCAAAAAATTAAAGTGGGCCTGAAATTTTGTTGGTTTTATATGCTGGGCATCTAGGTATTAAATAGATTGGGGAATTGATGATGTTAAATAAGCTTCTGGATATAAGAGGTGCAATTGAAGATAATAAATCTTACGCCAGGAAGATGATCCTCATACTTTGCTTGATTTTTGCACATCCATATGAACCATGCAACCAGACAGGGAAGAACTAGTAACTTAGCTTTATTCTAATCCTCCTAGCATAAGGTAAATTTAAACCAGCTCATAGTAAAAGTATCAATCCTGAGTTGAGCAAGAAGGCCCGACCAAAATCTTTAAGAGAAGGCACAAGTAAAAAATAGATGTTCTAAAGATTTTTCTTTAGCATTGCAACGATAACAACTGGAGGGACAACTCAATCCTTTCATTTTAAAGATGTCATCACTGGGGAGCAAGGAATTCCAAAGTCTCCAACAGAAAAATGATATGAAAGGTGTTAGAAGCTTTTCTCAAATGATTTTACCCCAAGCTACATGATTCCAATGGAAAAACTTATGGTAAATGTAAGCAGCCAATTTCAGTGTGGAAGCTTGTTTGGTAAAAAATTTATTCTTCTCATTAATAGAAAAAGGAGTGTCCTTCACCAACTTAACCTATTCCCTAGAGAGTACAATATTTAGCATTCTGCAGTTCCACTGTTCCTCAGACCAATAATCTTTGACATGGTTGTGGAAATTGAGGTTGGGAATAGTGCAGACAGGCTTCTCTCCATTACACACCCAATGATCCAACCAAAAATTGATTTGGCCCTCTCCCAACTCCCAAATGAACAACTCTTCAGCTTGATTTTTGATACTCAGCATCTTGGACCAAATTCTGGAATCCCCCAATTTCTTAGTAACAAGAGTTGGATGCACAAACTTGCAGTACTTCCCCATCATATATTTAGCCCAAAGACTATCTTGGGCCCTGAATTTGATCCATAACTTGCATAGGTTAATGAAGCTTAAGTGCTTAAAATCCTTGAAGCCCAAACCTCTAATATGAAGAGGTTTGCAAACTTTCTGCCAAGATAGCCAGTGGAACTGTTTCTTTTGCTCAGCCCACAGGAATTTACTAAAAACTCTACCAAGGAGAACTAGTGTACCATTCTGCATAATAAACATCTAAAGGACATAAGCAGACATGCCAGTCAGAATGCTTTTCAGTGAGTAATTCTCCCCACATTTGAAAGGAAAGAGTTTGTCCAACAATCAAGCTGAGCCTTGATCTGATCAATAACTTCATGGAATTGAGTTTGCTTGGTTCTGTCATTGATTAACTGGACTCCAAGATACTTAATAGGTAGACAAGAAATGCTAAATCTAGTATATTTAAATATCTAGTCTTTGATCTGAGAGTTTGTGTCGGCACTAACATAAACTTGACATTTCACTGGTTTAGATCCATATCTGAAGCTTGCTGAAAGTGCTTAAGGCCTTTATATAATGCATTAACAACATTTTTGGATGCATTAGAGAAAATTATTATATCATCGACATAGGACAGATAGCTAATGTTGATATTAGATCTATGTTGATAGGTCAATTGAGGTGAAGTAGCAAACATCTTATTTAATAACCTTGAAAAATAATCCAAGGCTAAAATAAAGATAGTAAGAGACAAAGGGTCTCCTTGTTTAACTCCCCTAGAGGCAGTGAAGAACCCATGATGTTTGTCATTGATTGGGATAGAATGAGCATTACATTTCAACCATCTTCCGATTAAGTTAATGAAATCCACAATGAAACCCCTAGAAGATAAAGTTTCCAAAATGAATTCCCAATTAATAGTATCATAGGCCTTCTTTATATCAAGCTTGAACATGGCATTACCCCCTCTGCATTTCCTATAAGGTCTAGCAAAAGCTCCTGAGCCAACAAAATATTGTTTGTAATATTTCTGCTCTTGACAAAAGCAACTTGATTAGAACATATGAGATTTTGGAGATGTGGTTGAAGCCTGAAAACTATAGTCTTGCTGATCAGTTTGGAGATAACATTAGATAAGCTGATGGGCCTGAAGTCTCCCCAACTTTTCCTATTTTTATTTTTTGGTATCAAAGTGATAGTAGAAGAAGTGAAATATCTGGGAGGATCAACCCCATTAAAAAAGTTCTGAATAGCTTGAATGACATCTTTACTGGTTTTAGACCAAGTAGCTTTATAGAAGGTGGAGGTAAATCCATCAGGCCCAGCAGACTTCTTCCTATCAATTGAGTTTAAAGCAGCTTTAATCTCATCATCCAAAGGTATGTGAGTCATATTTAAGCTTTGTACATATTCCCGATAATCAGAAAAGAGAGCAGTCTCAATTGTTGCTCTAACAATTTGTTTGCTTGTGAATAGATTCTGGAAATAATTAACAACATCTTGAGCAATTTTCTCATCAAAGGTGAGATTCTGACCAATAGAATCAATGATAGAAAGAATCATATTGCATTTCCTTATGAAATTAATACATGCATGACAAAAACTTGTATTTTTGTCTCCTCAGGGAACTTAGAGCTAGCTGCCTTTTGCTTAAGAAAACTCTTAGTTGATTTAGGAAAGAAGTTTCTCATTTGCTTGATATACCTCAGCTTCAGTGTTCAAACCCATTTGAAAACCATCTTCTAATCTGTAAACCTCCTCCTGAGCAGCTATAAGTTTCTCATGAACTTTCCCAAACTTCTCCCAATTTCACCTTCTAAGATGCACAACTACATTCTTTTGCAGTTTCCAAAGATTAACCCAAGGATTACCATTAGGTTCAGAGATCCAAGCCTTGTCAATTTCTTAAAGGCACTCAAGGTGTAAAGTCACATGTTTTGAAATTTAAAGGTGGTACCTGCAGGACTGGATGAGTTTTGAATGGAGCAAAGTAGGGGCCTGTGATTAGACGCAGTCATAGCAAGATGTGAGACAATAGTATAAGGAAAATTTTGGAGCCAATTAGAATTGACCAGCATTCTATCCAGCCTCTCACATAGGGTTCCCCTCCTCCATGTAAATTGAGGCCCTTGAAAGCCCAGATCAAAAAGTGTAGCAATGTGGATGAAATCATTGAACTTGGCCATGGGTGAAGGCATAGGAGCATTACCCCCTCTTTTTTAAGTAGGAGAAGTAATACAATTACAGTCTCCTCTAAAAATCTAGAAGGAATCAATAAACTGACCCAGATGCAGTAATTCCTGCCAAAGGGTCTGCTGTTGACTAGCTAAGCTGCTGGCATATATAAAAGTAGCATACCCCACATGAGCTCCAATAAAAAACTGGATACGCAAGATTTGTGAGTGATTAAGTAACACAGACCACTGTAGCTCAGATCTTGCAAAAATCTAGATTTTATTATTCAAGTTAGCAAAGTGAGTAAACTTAGGAAACTTTTTTACAATGTTTTGAGGATATTTTGTGACCATGGGATCTAGAAGAGCAAAGCACCTAATTTTATGAGTTCTGATGAGATATTTTAGTCACTTGAGTGAGGAGGGATGGGCCACTCCTCTTATATTCCAACATAAAAATTGATCAATGAGAAAAGGTTTTCCCTTTCCTCTAGTTCTAGGATGAGATTCAACTTGTGGAATTATGGAAGAACCATCCAAGGATTGAACTTCCAACAGTTGTTTTAACTCCAGCCTCCCTTTCTTCTTCCTGTTATTTTTTTGAACTTTTCATTCATCAGTTAATACATCAGTGAGACTGTTAAGTGTAGGGTCATCAATCTTATGTGGATTGATATCTAATAATCATTCTTTTTGTATATTGTCCTCCAAATGTCTCTTTTCAGCAGGAGAACAATTAACTGTCAATGAAGTAGTGTCCTCCAACTCAGTAAAAACTACTGTAGTGTTATTCAAATTTGATTTATGGTGAGTAGCATTATCATAGTCCGTGACTAAAGCTTTCTCACCTGAAACCCTTTCCCCCCCATTTTCAGCTGCCTCTAATTGACTAGATGCAACTGCCTTCGCCTTATAACTTTTAGAATTCTTCTTTATTGATGGTGGATGAAGTCTATAGCATTTTACCAAATTATGTCCATACATTCTACAATGAGGACAATAAATAGGTCTTTGCTCTACCATAATGCTTTGCTAGAAACCTTCCTCTTCAGATCCAATCCAGACCCTCTCAACATCCGGAAGCGTTATATCTCTTTCAACTAGAACTCTAGCCCCTGCAGGTTTAGCCATATCGTAAGTTGGAGCATCTACCTTCAAAGGATAATGGAGAGCTCGACTGATGTTAAAGAGAACATTTTGATGATAGTACTGAATTAGAAGATTAGGTAATTTAAACCACATAGGGACAATTGGAGGCTATTTATTAGAATCAAACCCATGAGTCCACTTCACCAGTTTCATAGGAGTCCCAACAATCAGCAGAGATTGTTTAGCAAACACTCTTGCATAATCCTCCTCAGTGGATAGTTTAATTAACAAATTTTTACCATCCATTAAGCCAAATTTCCAGGCACCATTGAGCTTAAGATCTTCTCCTTACATAATCCATCTTATGATGTCCATACTAAAATTTGCCAATTGAAGTAAACTTAATAGATTCATTGAGGGATTAAATTTCCTTTGTGGAAAATAGAATGTCTGGCTCTCCATCCTTCAGCCTTAAAGGGTTAACATAGGGACAAATTCTTTTTCCTGCAGTAGCATCATGAAGGGCCTGTGGAAACACCAAGTGTTCAAACGACTTAGGTATATCACTCCCACTGCCAACTACACCTGCGTATGTAGCCTTAGTCCATTGGGAATTGGTTTCAACATCAATGGAACAATCCATTGATATAGAAAACCAAGGAAATAGTAACCGGGTAAGAAGAATCTAACCCAAGGAAGTGTTAGCATCACCAACAAACAATCGAGGAGAATCAGAGTAAAAGCAAGAGAAACCACACTAACAGCCTGCCAAGCTTAGCAGGCAATGGAATAATAGCCAAAATTTAAATAGCTGTTGCCCGGGAAAGCCCCAAGCAAATCAAAACTCAAAAACTTCTAACCAAGGCAGAAGGTCTTCCTGAGGTTGAAACTCCAAGCTCTACCACCTTGCACCACAGTGCCGCCGGGAAGGAGCCATCAGTGCAGAAACTTTAGCAGAGCAAAACCCGATACAACCACCATATATATAT
>JXCR01138383.1:1487-105612 GCA_002079205.1 Phalaenopsis hybrid cultivar | reverse complement strand
AAAAAATATTTACAAATAAAAATAGTTGGTGGTGGAATAATAATGTGCAAGAAAAGATAAAATATAAGAAGTTATGTTATAAAAATTGTTTTAAATGTAAAAGCTTAGATAACTGGAAAAAATATCAAACAGCCCGCAGGGAGTCTAAGAGATGCTTTTAATGATCTTTATAATATATTAGATACTAAGGAGGGTGAAAAATATATGTATAAACTAACAAACGGCTCGCAGGGAGTCTAAAAAAACAATCTGTGATGCTAAAAATTCTGCTTTTAATGACCTTTATAATATAGGTGAAAAATATATGTATAAACTAGCCAAACAAAGAGAAAAGAAAAGTAAAGATTTAACTCAAGTAAAGGTTTTGATGTCCAAACAAAGAGAAAAGAAAAGTAAATATTTAACTCAAGTAAAGTGTATTAAAGATGAAAATTAAAAAAGAAAGAGAAAAGAAAAGTAAGTTAGATACTAAGGAGGGGGAAAAAATATTGTATAAACTAGCCAAACAAAGAGAAAAGAAAAGTAAAGATTTAACTCAAGTAAAGTGTATTGATGAAAACCAAAAAGTACTTTTCTTAGAAAAAGATATTCAACATAGGTGGGTGAGTTACTTTAATAAATTTTTTAATAAAGTTTCTGAAAATTCGATCGACCTTAGTGATTTTAATATCGCGAATAATAATAAAACGTATCATTTCTACCGTCGCATTAGCAAAAAAAAAGTTGAGAAGGCTTTAAAGAAAACTAAANTGAAGCTTACTTTCCAAACTTTTTTAGTTGTTCATTCTTCATCATCAATTGACACATTTAAGCATTGTTTGGGTTTTTTTTTTTTTTTTCCTTTGGGCTCTCACAAGGGATCACTTTACATGAGAAGGAAATCCATACTTTTCTTATTGCTTTTTCAAATTTTAATTTAATATTTTACTTCAATTTAATGTGTTTATTCTTTCATTCGATACCCAAATCATGTATTTTGAATATTTAAACCTTATTTTGGTCTTCTTGCGGGCATTTGTATTATTTTATCATCATAATGCTATTTTGGTTGCAATTGAAGAACTATTTTGGATTTGTTTCTTTTAATCAAGAGAAATACATACTTTAGTGAGTATTTCTTGAGTACCATGTGATAAGAAGATATCTAGTGATACAAAGTTAAATTATGCATGACTATATATAGAATGGTTTTGTTAAATGGATTTTAGCATTGTCTAACAATGAAGTGAGTTTATCTATGTTGAGTGCATTATAACTGAGCATTTTAGTATTGATATGCTATAAAAATAAAAATGTGTTAAGAATGATTATAGGTTAGGGACAAGTAGTTAAAGATAAAGTCATATGAAAGGAAGGGCATAAGATTTACCTACAATATAAATTGATAGAATTAGGTTGCAGTATTTGAAAGTCAAAATGGTATAAAAAAATAATGACTTGTACAAAAAGGCACCCTAAGATGGAGTTAAAATATTATGTAACATTCAATAGTAGTGAATGGAGAAGTGATTAAAGCTAACCCTAAATTTTAAGATAAGAATAATAATAACGGTTTTGGTGATGATATTTTTATAATCATCTATTTTTTTAGAAAAAACTAATTGTTTTACAAAAATTGATATGCTTAAAATGTAAAGCTTAGGAGTGTGAAGGAAATGGCCGAGAGGGGAGAAGAGGGGATGGTTGGAGACAAGGGAATTCTGGTGGAAACCGTGGCATCTTCCTCTTCCTTTAACATTGCTAGAAGGTACAAAAAGCGGTGTTTGGGTTCCCCCCTTCTCGATTACTACTTACTATATTTTATATTTTATACTGTGAATTGTATTCCACAAAATTGCTAATAGTCATCCATATAAAGTTGTACGAGGCTTTATAGGAATACTTTTTATATTAAATGTAAAAGCTCCCTTGGTAGCATAAGGACTTGGATAATTCCTTTTTTGTAATGGTTTTTGTTGTTTCATATATATCCATTGTTGGTTTGACATCAAAATAAGATCATGTGACGTTCCTACTTTTTGATTTTGGCAAAGCTACTAAGGGAGGCAGCCACATGGCACATGTGGGACCAGTGTTTTGGATTGATCTCAATTATGTTGATTGGGAGAGTATTCAACATACCTCCCTTTGTTGGTTCCCTAATAGGGACACTACATGATAAGACCATCATCATTTTCTAGGATGTCATCATAACTGCTTTGGGCTATTACTATCATACTCACAACATTCTAAAAGGTTGCTTTGGCTCTTTAGCCTTTTACGTACTAGGGCCCCCTTTGGATTTGGCGAGAACGTTTAAGATATGGCTTGTGAGGTTGCTTTCAGCTAGGCTAGCGAGCTCCTTGCTTCACTTGATGAGTTATCTTGAGCTCGACTTGGTGAGCTCGTGCACTTGCTTTCATTTATGCAAGCTAGTTCTTTATTTTTCTTGTATTTTTAGAGGGTATCTACAAAAAGAACAAGAGAATAAGAAAATAACAAGTGATGCTTAGGCAAGGTCAATACCTAGTCTACCTCTCCTAGCTAGTTTGCTTCTCTTCCATATTGAGTACATTGTTATATTCGCCTTGTGGAATTTTCATTAATGTAAAATTTTGTATTTAATGAGTACGGAAAATCTGGTATCAGAATTTAAGGAAAATTTAATGAAAAATTTTGTTTATAGATGCGATTTTTTTTTTTGCCATTATATTCATTTTAGTTTGGTTCCATCCACTAGAATTTTCTTCCATCATGTAGTGAGAGTTATGTGAGATTTTTGCATTTTATTTTTTACTCTATCTTTTGAGCTCTGTAACGTTAAAGGATGGATACAAAAGTTTGATATTTCCAATGAATCCATATTAGCTGATATAGAGGAAAAAATAAAAAATAAAATTTGGAAGGCATAGAAAGGAAAAAAATGAAGATTGAACTTGAGTTGCTTGGTAAGAAAGTTAAGGTTATTGCCCCTATCATGGAGGTGGCTTCGCCAACGACATTGATCCGAGTATTCTCAATGAATCTTCTTAGTGGTGAATGTCCCATAGAATGGCATTGAGGCTATCCATGAGTTAGTGATCGCATTCGGTTTGTAGCTCTTTTGGCCATTTCTATCTAATCACTATGTTTCTTATTTCACGGGGTGTTCTCAATGACTGTGGCTCCCTTTGTGGTGAGAGTAGACCAGAGGTGGATTGTCCTGATAGTGAGCAAATAGTGGTGGAGTGCATGTCTATTTATTTTATTGAGTTTTGATATTGTTCCTTCTATTTGATTTTATAATATAAATTAGTGAATAGCTTTTGGCGAGTGAATATTTAGGTGATGACTTGGGTTAGTGACGATCGATCTTGTGGTTGCTTAGGCAAGTGTCTCATTAGGCTCATGGGCTATGAGGTATCACATTATTTGGATGCTCCATTTCGCAGTGGCTAGAAGGCAGTGATTGAGGATGGCAATTATGTTAGCTCGTCGAAGCCACTTGTGTGCCTCGAGGAGATGATTGTTGAACTTATTTTGTGCATGTGTCCCCTGGTGCTGGCCTTAATAGTTGTCGTCCTTCTACCGTCAGTTTTGAATTGCGGATTTGACCGACATGGTTGAGTTTATGAGGTGGTTTGAGATGTTGGCTCTGGTGGCCCATCTAATGTCATCATTGGCCATGCAACATGATCAAGGGCTGGTGTCCAGGACCAGGCTTCAAGAGTAGATATCTCTTTTTGAAACAAGAACATGAATGCTATTCAAGAAGGGATAATCGCATTAGAGGGTCATCTTAAAGCAACGAAAGAGATTGTTAGCAACCTTGGTGAGGTCTTCTAGAGTTTGATGGTAGAAGTCACCCAAATTCAGAATGCAATGTCTTTAAATTTTTACCAATTCTTTGTTGAGAGTGATTTCGTATCGTGCCACTTGGTTAGGTCTGAGAACTTACTTTTCGATGTCCTGAATGTCCCAAATTTCCATTTTTCCATGTTTTTCATGGTGGCAACACTTGGTTGAGGGTCGAATGAAATGTGATTATATATTTACCATTGACATTTCAAGTTCAAATGCATTATAACAGTACTCATTGTAATGGATTGTTTGAAATGTAGAAATGGGTTTATGTAATGGTTTTTAATTCAACCTTATTATAATGTGATTGTGCTATCTTAATTCTTTATGTTGGATACATGCCAAGTATCTACTAAGCTTAGTTCTGTCTTGCAAGTTAGCTGTAAAATATGCTCATATTTTGTTGACTAAGAGTTAGATTTCAAATAACTTGAGGGCCTGAGTATAGAGGTTGAGGTGCTGGGGTTGTAATCAAGTGTACTAAGCTTACTGAGGTGTTATGGTTGCTCAAACAATGTACAATGATGATTATATCACCTAACATTTATTGCAATCACTTGGAGTTAAGTCTTTTATATACCCATAATTATACATTGCACAAGGGAGATGCACTACATATTCTCTGAGATTTCTGTTGTGGTTACTTTTTTTCATTTGTTTTTCTCTTTAACATTTCAAAGTTTCTATCCAGACCATCCACCCTTATTGTGCTTGGATTTCTTTCTCTTGGAATAGTGAGCACTTTGAAGAAGAGTGCTAAGTGCTTTAGTTAGTTCAAGCATACTAAGTCGTTCATTGTCTTTGTTCTAAAGACAAATTAGGTCTAAATGATTAGGGTTGTAAACGAGCCGAGCTCGAGCTCAAGCTTGGCTCTTGTTCAGCTCGTTCGAAATTGCTCGTGTTCGAAATCGACTTGTGTTCGAAACCGGCTCGTGAACAATTTGTTCGTGTACGACTCGATTTATATATTTGTGTTCGTGTTTGGCTCGCGTTCGACTCAAAATTGACTTGTTAAAATTAAACTGAAAAAATAGATGTAGAGTGTTGGATTCGAACCTGGATCAAATATATGCAAAACAAGACACATAACCACATTACCACATGAGTAGTTACGATTTTAACATAAATATAAATTTATATAATATATTATTATATAAATAATATGCATAATATATTATTATATAAATAATTATATAATTTTTTTTTATTTCGAGCTAAGACAAGCCGAACACGAGCGAACAAAAAGTTGTTCGTGTTCGACTCGTTTATAATTCGAGCTTTAAAAACTTGTTCGTGTTTGACTCGTTTACTTAACGAACGAGCCGAACATGAGCTGTTCGCGAAAAAAGAGCTTTTTTGACAGCCCTATAAATGATGCATTTTTGATCAGTTCCACCTTGTTAGCACTTCAAAAGAAGTTTAATTCCCAAATACCTTTTTGAAGGGCAATAATTGTGTATATGAATAATACTTTTCTCATCCTCCACTTTCCATTGTGCCCATAAGTGGTTGAGATCATTAACTATTATGGAAATTCTATTTGCTTAGGTTTTGTCTGGCTTTATTTCAATTATCGTCACTTTCATCTTTTATCTCCACAATTTGAAGTTGAGATGGAGACTTGGCTTCTGTTGTCGGTATTTACTATTAAAGGTTGTGAGGATCACTTTGAATCGCATTCATGCAGTCGATCTAAAGAATTAAATAAAAAATTTGAAGTAGTGTTTTTGCTTTATAAAGTGGCTTCGTACCTGGTTGATTCACATAATGCTCCTGGCCATCGAGAACCTACCCCTCTCTCTAACTTGAGCGTGGCCGAACAGGTCATCGTTTATGTGGATTTTGTTGTTAGGCATGAGCAATTTCATGTCACTAAGTTATGTGTAGTGATATCTTTAGTTTAATTTATTCGTCCTTTCAATATGCTTTAGTTTTTCTTAATTGAAGTTGTGACTTAGTTTTATTTGTTTTCTCTTTACCTTAGTGCTTATGTCATCCTTAACAATCTAGAATTCATCAAGTTTCTAGAGGAAGCGTCGAGAGGGAAGAGGGTTTCATAGAAGAGGGCAATTGCATGGGTGGCTCATCTCTTTCACAAGAGGAGGTGATGACGGAACCACTTGAAGGTGAGGCCCCTGTTACTTGAATTTATTGACTACACAGACTTAATTGCTAAGTATGCTTCAGTATTCAAGAGAAATCAACTATATGGCTTTGGACGAAGATGGATGTAGGCATTATCATCATGGTAGTTTTAATGGCTGTTGAGATTGAGTAGCGAAGGAAGAGGAAAATAGCGGTCCTTCACTGTAAAGGGAAGGAGATTGAGTAGTTGCCTTAGAACATAGGAAAGGAGATTGAGTAGTTACCTCAGAAAATTGAGTGAGGACATTCTAACTAGCAACTGAAGTTGGCATTTTAATTCAACGACAAGTCGAATGAGAGTCAACTATTAATCACTTTAGGCTTGATAATTCTTTGGTCGGTTATGTTTGATTAATAGTCGGCTCTCATGGTCGAGCAGGAGCTTTGTATATGAAATAACTTTTTTGGTTTATTAAGCTCACTTAGTTTTTATTTTTCTTGTCATTTACTTAAATCTTACTTCTTGTTTTTTCTTTTTTATATTGCTTTCTGTGAAAGTTGTTGCTTTGGTTGGCTCTTACCTTACACCATAGCTTGATCTATATTCAAGTAATTATTTAGACCTCCTAGGAGTAGACTCACTATCTATTGCTAATCTTTTCGCATAAAAGGATGTCGAAAATCTTGCTTTAATGCCGGGACCCATATGAATAAGATATATAGGGATTGCTGATTTTGATGTCTGGGGTCTGAGGATGAGTTTCAGGCAAGGTTACATGATGATGCTTGTGTCACTGCAAGAAATTTGTAATTAGTTAGACTATCACCTTGGGCATATATTTGTTGAAAAAGTAAGCTTTTAAGTTGTTAGTTGCCTATGATGTTAAATGCTAATTTACAAAGGAATTCTTTTCTCTTTGTTTTAAACTTGCCTTTTCGAGAGAGTTACTAAAATATGCTTAGCAAATGTAAAATCTATGAAAATTAGGTTTTTGCATTTGTTGCTGCACTAGAAAGTCTTTTTTCCCGATGATGTGACCCATGTCTATGAAGACGTTTGGTGACTTTGTTATATTAGGACTTTCTTTTGTTTGGGGCTATAAATTTTGTTGAAATTTTGAATAATATGATATTTTTTTATTGATATGAAATGTAATCTAAATAATCCTTATATGAATCTTAGAATAGGAAAGATAATAAAAACAAAATAACAAGAAAGGAAATATATAATATCTAATATTTTCAATTAATCAATTCATATTAATTATTTGAAGATAAAAGAAACCATGTAAAATAGGAAAGGAAATAAATCTAATCCAAGGAAATAATTTATTCCTCATAACATCTCACAGGAATAAATTATTTTCTAATATAACTTCTAATACTCCCCCTCAAATTGAAACATGGTTGAAAACTATATTCAACTTCAATTAGAAAATATCAAACAATGGGCGATGAAGAGTTTGTTAGGTAGAACTTGAAGTCTTCATTTCGTATCACGGTTGTATTTGACTGCAATTCTTATAGCGTCTGAAGGCAGACAGAAGACTCTTACATATAAAGCTGCACAGACTTTGCAGGGAAGTAGGCAACTGCAGTTGTCATTGACTGCAGGTCCAACAGTGTCTGTAGGTAGACGATAGACTCCTACATGTAAGGATGCGGGGGAGTTTGCAGGGAAGTAGACAACCTACAAAAGAAACTCACTTCTAGTTGACTGTGGTTGTCTTTGATTGCAGCTTCTGCAGTGTCTGTAGGTAGTCAGAAAGCTCTTGCAGGTAATGATGCAGGGGAGTTCCAGGGAAGTAGACAACCTGCAGGAAAAACCGACTTTTAGTTGACGGCGATTGTCTTTGATTGTAGTTTCTGCAGTGTCTGTAGGTAGGCGGAAGACTCCTACAGATAATGTTGTAGGGTAGTTTGCAGTGAAGTAGACAACTAATAAGAAAAACTGCAGAGTATGACTTGCAAAAGAAGGAAAAACTTCAGAGATAGGCCTTGTTGCAGGAAAAGCACCGTAGGAGGGTCTGATACAAAAAAAAAACTCCGGAGGAGAGTCTGTTGCAGGACAAGCTCTGGAGGGGGGTCGAATGCAAGAAAAGGTTATGGAGGAAAGTCTGCTGCTGGAACAAATTCCGGTGGTAGACTTGCTTCAAGAAAAACTATGGAGGAGGGCTTGATACGGGAAAAAGTTTTGGAGGGGGCTTGTTGTGGGAAAAAAAACTCCAAAGGAAGAGGCTTTGCACCGAGGAGGGCATGCAATAGGATACTTCCGGCTGCAGATAGAATTCTGGTGGCAAAAAAATAAAAAAATTAGAGGACTTGAGTGGTGTTTTTGGGCAATAGGGAAGAAATGATGGAGAAGGGCATGTAGGCCGACTGCTGGGATTCCCTCATCTCGTCTCTTACAGAGTGTTGGGAGAAACTACTCTGAAAGAATCTCCTTCTATTTTCACTGTGGAGTAGGGTCACAAGTTTCGCGAAAATTGGTACAAAACATTTAAGCACAAAAGCAAAATCAAAACAACCAAAAAAGCAAACGAGGATTTATTTGGAAAAACTAGAGAACTGGAAAAACCACGAGGCCACACCATCAGAAATTTTCATTATGAAATTCAAAAGGTTTTACAAAGGACTCACTAGTTTCCTCTCCACACATAAGAAAACTTACAGGACTTGCGCCCCTCAATCTTCTTTCTCCAATTCGACGCGAATAACACGCTAAGATCCCAGAAATCCTCCTCTCCAACTCCTCTCTCCTTCACAAGAATTTGTTGGTGATCACCCAAAAAGACCTACACCTAGCACCTCATTACGTCTCTCGAAATTAGTTTAAAAACTCAGAAAGCGGAGTTACTGCAACAGGCACAAAATATCTCGGACTAGGCGCAAAAGCGCATTCTCTTGGGTAAGAGACAATCATGCTCAACAATTATGAACGCAAAGGTGCCCTTTTGCACCCCCCTCTTTGTTTGCACACAAACATGGGCACAAAAGCGCCTTTTGAGACCCATTCAGAGGTAGCACCCACATGGTGGGCGCTTGAGCGCCCAAGCCCAGTGCTTAGGTGCCCGATTCTTGGCCTTCCCTGGTTTCTTTGGCTCCAGAAGTCTAACACAAAGTTGAGATTGAGTTGGTCAACTATGTTGCATACTTCAGGTTGAATGTGTCATTTTTCAACATTATTAAAGCATTGATGTACCAACTATTCTTCACAACCCTTAAGGAGTTTGCCTTCATATGGTTTTCTCACTTACTATTTGGAACAATTACTTTCTTTATAGAGTTTAAGAGGATATTCATCTCTTATTTGACAACGTCCAATGTCTGCCAAAGAACTCTCAGTCATTGATCTGGATGCATTAAGAGCTCAACGAGTCTCTTTTGACTTTTGTAGCAAGATTCAAGAGATAATGCTGGATATTAAGATCGTGTATGCTCTTAGGTATGCTCTTTGTTTGCAAAGAACGGGTATATTGGTTGAGTTACTTGAACTTGCCAACCTCCTTGTAAATGTCAAAAAATATTATAATGAAGTTGGAGTACTAGGGCTCGTTCGGGACAACTACAACTTTTTGTAAATATGGTTGTAAGGCTGTGATGAAGAAAATAACTTCTTAAAATTCGTAGTGTAAATTATAAATATTTAATTTTTTCAAGAAGACAAATATAAATTTTCTTACAACTACTCTTTGTAATTTTGTTTCTAGAATGTAGTTTTTCATCATAAAAAATTTTAAAAAGCAACAAGAAAAACAATTTTGTTGTGCCACAACTTTCGGTTCATTATCCTATTTTTTACTTGCTACAGGCAACAATGGCCAAATTTTTTGAGATCATCTAAAATAAAGAATATTTTTGGTGATTGCACCTTATGAATATGGGAACTCTCATAAGAGACAACCAAATACCATGCTTTCGATATATAACATGGCCACAATATGCACTATTCGTGTTGTAACAGATCATCCCTTAATTTGACACTAGTCAAAAGCAAACATTTGGGATAAATTTTGAAGTAACCGAACTTCATATGTTTTAAATAGCTTATATTCCTCTAATGACGATTAAAGCCCAAACATTGATAGATTATCGTTAGTTTCATCATATAGGAGTAGAGCAATATGTACTCGCAGAAGATACCATTGAAATTATATGTGGATGGGCTATCGAGTGAATAAGGGATAAAAGCTGGTTTGGTACTATAATAGCCCTATAGATATTTTCCTAACGAATGTCGTCAGTATATAGTTTTTGCTCATTATTAAAATTGCACTTTAAGTCGTGATTTTCTATTGGAAATCGTAATGAGGCTTAAGTCTTATTGATCGACTGCGAGGTATATGCCTCACCACTATTGTCGTGTACCTCGCCTCATGCATAGAGAGGCACATGCAATAATAAATTAAGTTTGTCTTAGTCTAAATCTTAAATAAACTTGCGCACCATATCTGCTTCAACTTGCACGCAGTCATGCTCAATCTACTCACCTCAATGAAGGAAATCTTTGCATTTCTCTTCAATTGACACCTTTGCCTCCTTGTCTGTTGGCATCGTCAACCTCCTACAACATCATCACAAGTCTTCTTAACACTTGTCACCAAGTTCTTTGTAGCAACCACTTTTTTATAGTTGCCATTGTCGTCTCTCCTTGCACTTGTCGCCACTGTCCTTGCAATTGTCGTCGTCATCCTTAGGACAAGTTGAGTTCATATTGATAAAATCTACAAACATCTACTTTTCCCATTTGCTTTTTACATCATTATTATGTTGGAGATTTACTCTGAGTGCTACACTTTTTAATAAATTCAACATCGAGTAACTTTTGCATTTCTTTGTGGATTGTGCCAATTAACGTTGCAACAACTGGCTTTTTATGGTTAATTGAATTTTTCTTATTTACATTCAATTTATGGTATACTTTTGGCATCTTTTTGGCTGTCAATGCAAATACTTTCATTTTCTACCTTAGAGTTGCCATCAACTTGCCTTTGTACTCACAATTAAAGGATGACATGATTCAACAAATGACGTGATCATCCTAAGCGTTAGTCAGAAGTATCATCTAAGTGCCTACTTATTAAATGTAATGAAGAACAACTGACACTATTGTTCGACTTAAATAAGTAACATGTTCAATCAGATCTGTTTTACATTAATAAGATTTTTTTAATGTGGGTTTTTGGGTTTAGTATGTCGCCTGGCTTTGATGAATCCTCTAAAAAGGTATTAGTCACTTATATGTTTTTCTTCCAACTCTCCCTCCAAGTCTATTAGACTTAGGGGACTGTAGAATGTCGCTTTATTCTTAGTTTCTCGGTTGTAAGTCTCATCTAGGAACAATAGTACTCTCACCTTTTAACTTTCTCCTTCTAGCCGCAGCGTTTACTGGCCCTTCAGACATTGCACTCTCGGTATTATTTATCGGTATGTGTTCCAAGAGTGATTGGATAATTTTGCTAATTATCTCTTTAATTTTAATTAGTTTTTTAGTCGTTATGAAGTCTTAGCTCTCAATGTTAATAAAATTTTTTCTAGCAATGGTTTGTTTGGTTTTATCTCTATCTGCTTTTGTAGATCTCTAGGCATTTATTTTATCTTTTGGCATAAGTTAATGCTCCCCACATCTTTTAGGATATTAGATCTTATTTTGGCCATGTGGTTTACTGAAATCGTACTAAGTTAGAGTAAAATAGGAGCATGTATGGATGGTAGGGAAAAGAGTTGGGAAAGAGGAGTCTACTATCAGGCTCAAAAATCCATAAAATAGGAAATATAAATCCTAAAATTTGGAACCCATAGACCTCTTGAGATTCACTCTTTATGGATAGAGAGATCTAGAGTTCTAGCGCTATAGGAAAAAGTACATAATAAACTATATATGTAATATAAAAAATTGAAAAATAAGAGGGGCTTGTAGTTAAGTACATACTTGGATTCAAATTGATTGTTGATTGTTGGGTGCAATGGAGTTGTTGGGTCTCATGGCAATTGTTTTTGATTTGCTTTATGATCTAGTTGATTGGACAAGTTTTGTTTGGTTATAAGACTAGTCCCTTCCGAGTGAGTGGGGGTTCCATTTTTTGCTTGGCTAATGAGTCTAGCTTGGACCTTACTCGCGAGTCCTAGGATTTGATTGACGATTTTGCATTGAGGTTGTATGCACTTTTCATTTGGGTGAGTTCTCTTTAGGGATATACATATATATGTAGAGGACATGCAACATTGGTTTTTTCTGCTGATATCTATGAGTGAGCTTGGGTTGATAAATAATATACAATTTTGGTGGAGTACACCCATGGAGCTAGAGGGTGGTAGTACCATGTATCAGAGTTTTATTGGTTTATAGGATTGAGAAGGGTTAGTGATGTGGAGTTGGTGATATGCGAGCAATGCAGAAGGCTCCTGGAAAAAATAAAATGAAATATTGAGAAGTGGGTGTCAAGTTGAATTGAAGGATGCCATTGACCAACTAGGAACTTCCATGGAGTGGATATTTATACGTTTTGATGCAACGGGGTACTGTTTACTAGGTCTAATTGATAGTGATTCATAAGGGCCACACAAAGCTAAAAGTAATTGAGATGGTTGGAAAGGACATATTGCTAGAGGTAGTAAGCTAGTTTGTTAGATAGCACAAAGTCGGGAGGTGGATGGAAGATTATCAGGAGTTTAAGGGTGCGTTTGTTTTGACGTTTGGACCATGTTTTGGGTCAAAACCGCATTTCACGCATTTGTTTGCGGCCTTCTGCTGGAACGGGCTGCAAAAATTTGGTCTTTTGCGAGCATACCACATAAAATATGGCCATTTACACTCATACTACTGAATTTATATTTGTTATTTACATATATTAACCGAGCATGCTCCACGTTACATGTTCCATTTATCATATATATATATATATATATAGACACAACAAATAATTAGATAAAAAGTTTATATAAGGTTATGGGAAATATAAAAATCAGTGAATTCTCTTTCAACCTCATCAAAAATTCTCTCTCAACAGTTGTTGAAAGAGGATTCACTGATTTATATATATATATATATATATAGACACAACAAATAATTAGATTAAAAGTTTATATAAGGTTATGGGAAATATAGAAATCAGTGAATTCTCTTTCAACCTCATAAAAAATTCTCTCTCAACAGTTGTTGAAAGAGGATTCACTGATTTTTATAACAATGTGGATGAGATTTTCTACCACTATGTTCACATGTAGGATGCGATCTCTTTTTGCTTCTGGCTTTGCTCTTGTTACTGTTGGTCTACCGTTCTTCATTTCAGCCTAGATGATTTCTACTTTTCCNAATTCTCTCTCAACAGTTGTTGAAAGAGGATTCACTGATTTTTATAACAATGTGGATGAGATTTTCTACCACAATGTTCACATGCAGGATGCGATCTCTTTTTGCTTCTGGCTTTGCTCTTGTTACTGTTGGTCTAGCGTTCTTCATTTAAGCCTAGATGATTTCTGCTTTTCCTTTTTTTTTATTTTACTTGCTTACCTTTTCTTAATGCTTGATAGAAAGGCTCTTTTGATAACTACAATGTTAGCAAGCTCCTTAGAGGCACCTTATTCAAGAAGATGTGATAATAGAACATTCCCGACAATCCAAATATTGGTTTCTTGCTTCAATTCAAGGGAAAAAATTTGCGTACATAAGACGTACGCAGAGCTGCGTACGTCTGTAACCTTCAAACAGGTTATAGGGAGGATTTCAGGAGGTTATAACCGCGTTATACCCCATGTAACCTCCCTGTAACCTACCTGTAACCTACCTATATATGAAAACAGAAGCGCGGAACTTACTCGAAGTTACAGGTAGGTTACAGGGAGGTTACAGGGGGTCNTGTAACCTACCTGTAACCTACCTATATATGAAAACAGAAGCGCGGAACTTACTCGAAGTTACAGGTAGGTTATAGGGAGGTTACAGGGGGTATAACGCAGTTATAACCTCCTAAAATCCTCCCTGTAACCTGTTTATTGGTTACAGACGTACGCAGCTCTGCGTACGTCTTATGTATGCAAATTTTTTCCCAATTCAAGAAAGTTTTGTTTCTTCATAATAATAGAGAGAACAACGTTGCTGCCCATACCTGTGCAAAGAAGGCTCTTGATAGTGATTTTATTTTGTGTCATGTTCATAAGTAGGATCCTTTTTTTATATAGGAGGATATTGCCCCTTTTGTAAATGCCCAAGGATATCTTGCGTCATGTTCACTTATACTTGATCTAATATTATTTTTGACATTCATCCTTATTTGTGCAACTTTTGATAGTCTTGTCACATCACTCCATATAAAGTTGCCATCATATTACACTAACATATCTTTTATTTTTGAACTAATAGCATTCATTTCTCTAATGAAGTCAATTTTTTCCTCATTTTTTTGTGCCTTAAAGAATTGCATAGGCAATGTTTTAGTAATGATGCATATTTGGATGGTTATATAAAGTCCCATGACCCACCCTCTCTGTCTGGTAGCTCATTGACTAACGTCGATCTCTTTGCTCTTCTAATTCAATGATTGATTTTCAAAATGAGCTAATTTAATTTTATTATTGTTTTTTTCTTTTATTTAAACCCNTGCCCCTTTTGTAAATGCCCAAGGATATCTTGCGTCATGTTCACTTATACTTGATCTAATATTATTTTTGACTTTTATCCTTATTTGTGCAACTTTTGATAGTCTTGTCACATCACTCCATATAAAGTTGCCATCATATTACACTAACATATCTTTTATTTTTGAACTAATAGCATTCATTTCTCTAATGGAGTCAATTTTCTCCGCCTTAAAGAATTGCATAGGCAATGTTTTCGTAATGATGCATATTTGGATGGTTATATAAAGTCCCATGACCCACCTTCTCTGTCTGGTAGCTCAGTGACTAACGTCGATCTCTTTGCTCTCTAATTCAATATTTGATTTTCAAAATGAGCTAATTTAATTTTATTATTGTTTTTTCCTTTTATTTAAACCANAAAGAGAAGCATAATAATAAGTTAAGTGTTGCTGGGATGAGAATGATTAGGTGGATGAGTGGCTTTACACTTCCGATTAGGAGAGTAGATGTTTTAGATTCGACTTGTGTTAAGAAAGGCAGAGGTAGACCTACCCAGAATACACTCGACATTATTAATATTTTCAAGCATCATGGTGTTACAAATGATCCGATCAAAGAGGAAGTCGTCTTAGATGGTTTGGTCATATTAAACGTCGACCATTAGATGATCCGATTAGGGAAGTAGATGTTTTAGATTCGACTTGTGTTAAGAAAGGCAGAGGTAGATCTAGGAAGACTTGGGCTTATTGCATTAAAAATGATCTTAATTTATTTAGAAAGACAAAGGTAGACCTAGGAAGACTTGGGCTTATTGTATAAAAAATGATCTTAATTTACTAGAAGGAAATTAGATTCGACTTGTGTTAAGAAAGGCAGAGGAAGACCTAGGAAGACTTGGGCTTATTGTATTAAAAATGATCTTAATTTATTAGAACTAAATGATAAGATGACACTAAATAGGACGCAATGGAGAAAAAAGATTCATGTAGCCGACCCCACGTAGTGGGATTAAGTGGACTCAATAATGGTTAAAAATGATCTTAATTTACTAGAACTAAATGAAAATATGACACTAAATAGGACGCAATGGTGATGATTTTAATTTATTAGAAAGACAAAGGTAGACCTAGGAAGACTTGGGCTTATTGTATAAAAAATGATCTTAATTTACTAGAAGGAAATTAGATTCGACTTGTGTTAAGAAAGGCAGAGGAAGAACATAGGAGACATGGGCTTATTGTATAAAAAATGATCTTAATTTACTAGAACTAAATGAAAATATGGCACTAAATAGGACAGGCTTATTGTATAAAAAATGATCTTAATTTATTAGAACTAAATGAAAATATGACACTAAACATGACTCAATGGAGAAAAATCTTATTGTATAAAAAATGATCTTAATTTATTAGAACTAAATGAAAATATGACACTAAATAGATATTGTATTAAAAATGATCTTAATTTACTAGAATTAAATGAAAATATGACACTAAATAGGACTCATTGTATTAAAAATGATCTTAATTTACTAGAACTAAATGAAAATATGACACTAAATAGGACGCTATTAAAAATGATCTTAATTTATTAGAACTAAATGAAAATATGACACTAAATAGGATGCAATATTAAAAATGATCTTAATTTACTAGAACTAAATGAAAATATGACACTAAATAGGACGCAATGGTGAAAGAAGGATTCATGTAGCCGACCCCACGTAGTGGGATTAAGGCTTTGTTGTTGTTGTTGTTGTTGACATTTCAAGTTGAAATGCATTATAACAGTACTCATTGTAATGGATTGTTTGAAATGTAGAAATGGGTTTATGTAATGGTTTTTAATTCAACCTTATTATAATGTGATTGTGCTATCTTAATTCTTTATGTTGGATACATGCCAAGTATCTACTAAGCTTAGTTCTGTCTTGCAAGTTAGCTGTAAAATATGCTCATATTTTGTTGACTAAGAGTAAGATTTCAAATAACTTGAGGGCCTGAGTATAGAGGTTGAGGTGTTGGGGTTGTAATCAAGTGTACTAAGCTTACTGAGGTGTTGTGGTTGCTCAAACAATGTACAATGATGATTATATCACCTAACATTTATTGCAATCACTTGGAGTTAAGTTTTTTATATACCTATAGTTATACACTGCACAAGGGAGATGCACTACATATTCTCTGAGATTTCTATTATGGTTACTTTTTTTCATTTGTTTTTCTCTTTAACATTTTAAAGCTTCTATCGAGACCATCCAACCCCTTATTGTGTTGGGATTTTCTTCCTCTTGGAATAATGAGTGCTTTGAAGAAGAGTGCTAAGTGCTTTAGTTATTTCAAGCATATTAAGTCGTTCATTGTCTTTGTTTTAAAGACAACTTAGCTCTAAATGATTAGGGTTGTAAACGAGCCGAGTTCGGCTTGACTGGTGTTCGGCTCGTTCGAAATTGCTCGTGTTCGAAATCGGCTTGTGTTCGAAACCGGCTCATGAACAGTGTGTTCTTGTACGACTCGATTTATATATTTGTGTTCGTGTTCGGCTCGTGTTCGACTCGAAATTGGCTTGTTAAAATTAAACTAAAAAAATAGATGTAGAGTGCTGGATTCAAATCTGTATCAAATATATGCAAAACAAGACACATAACCACATTGTCACATGAGCAGTTATGATTTCAACATAAATATAAATATATATAGTATATTATTATATAAATAATATGTATAATATATTATTATATAAATAATTATATAATTTTTTTTTTATTTCGAGCTAAGACAAGCCGAACACGAGCGAACAAAAAACTGTTCGTGTTCGACTCCTTTATAATTCGAGCTTTAGAAACTTGTTCGTGTTCGGCTCGTTTACTTACGAATGAGCCAAACATGAGCTGTTCGCGAACAACGAGCTTTTTTGACAGCCCTATAAATGATGCATGTTTGACCAGTTCCACCTTGTCAGCACTTCAAAAGAAGTTGAATTCCCAAATACCTTTTTGAAGGGCAATAATTGTGTATATGAATAATACTTTTCTCAGCCTCCACTTTCCATTGTGCCCATAAGTGGTTGAGATCATTAACTATTATGGAAATTCTATTTTCTTAGGTTTTGTCTGACTTTATTTTAATTATCGTCACTTTCATCTTTTATCTCCACAATTTGAAGATGAGATGGAGACTTGGCCTCTGTTGTCGCTTATTTACTATTAAAGGTTGTGAGGATCACTTTGAATCGCATTCATGCAGTCGATCTAAAGAATTAAATAAAAAATTTGAAGTAGTGTTTTTACTTTAAAAAGTGGCTTCGTATGCTCCTGGCCATCAAGAACCTATCCCTCTCTCTAACTTGAGCGTGGCCGAACAGGTCATCGTTTATGTGGATTTTGTTGTTAAGCATGAGCAATTTCATGCCACTAAGTTATGTGTAGTGATATCTTTAGTTTAATTTATTCGTCCTTTCAATATGCTTTAGTTTTTCTTAATTGAAGTTGTGACTTAGTTTTATTTGTTTTCACTTTACCCTAGTGCTTATGTAATCCTTAACAATCTAGAATTCATCAAGTTTCTAGAGGAAGCGTCGAGAGGGAAGAGGGTTTCATAGAAGAGGGCGATTGCCTAGGTGGCTCATCTCTTTCACAAGGGGAGGTGATGACGGAAACACTTGAAGGTGAGGCCCCTGTTACTTGAATTTATTGATGACACAGACTTAATTGCTAAGTATGCTTCAGTAGTTCAAGAGAAATCAACTATATGGCTTTGGACGAAGATGGATGTAGGCATTATCATCATGGTAGTTTTAATGGCTGTTGAGATTGAGTAGCGAAGGAAGAGGAAGATAGCGGTCCTTCACTGTAAAGGGAAGGAGATTGAGTAGTTACCTCAAAAAATTGAGTGAGGACATTCTAACTAGCAACTGAAGTCGGCATTTTAATTCAACGACAAGCCGAATGAGAGTCAAATATTAATCACTTTAGGCTTGATAATTCTTTGGACGGTTATGTTTGATTAATAGTCGACTCTCATGGTCGAGCAGGACCTTTGTATATGAAATAACTTTTTCGGTTTATTAAGCTCACTTAGTTTTTATTTTTCTAGTCGTTTACTTAAATCTTACTTGTTGTTTCTTTTTTATATTGCTTTCTGTGAAAGTTATTGCTTTTGATGGCTCTTACCTTACACCATAGCTTGATCTATATTCAAGTAATTATTTAGACCTCCTAGGAGTAAACTCACTACTTATTGCTCTTGTCGCATAAAAGGATGTCAAAAATCATGCTTTAATGCTGGGACCCATATGAATAAGATATATAGGGATTGCTGATTTTGATGTTTGGGGTCTGAGGATGAGTTTCAGGCAAGGTTACATGATGATGCTTGTGTCACTGCAAGAAATTTGTAATTAGTTAGACTATCACCTTGGGCATATATTTGTTGAAAAAGTAAGCTTTTAAGTTGTTAGTTGCCTATGATGTTAAATGCTAATTTACAAAGGAATTCTTTTCTCTTTGTTTTAAACTTGCCTTTTCGGGAGAGTTACTAAAATATGCTTAGCTGATGTAAAATCTATGAAAAATAGGTTTTTGCATTTGTTGCTGCATTAGACAGTCTTTTTTCTCGATGATGTGACCCATGATTATGAAGACGTTTAATGACTTTGTTATATTGGGACTTTCTTTTGTTTGGGGCTATAAATTTTGTTGAAATTCTGAATAATATGATATATTTTTTTTGATATGAATTGGAATCTAAATAATCCTTATATGAATCTTAAAATAGGAAAGATAATAAAAACAAAATAACAAGAAAGGAAATATATAATACCTAATATTTTCAATTAATCAATTCATATTAATTATTTGGAGATAAAAGAAACCACGTAAAATAGGAAAGGAAATAAATCTAATCCAAAGAAATAATTTATTCCTCATAACATCTCACAGGAATAAATTATTTCCTAATATAACTTCTAATACTCCCCCTCAAATTGAAATATGGTTGAAAACTATATTCAACTTAGATTAGAAAATATCAAACAATGGACGATGAAGAGTTTGTTAGGTAGAACTTGAAGTCTTCATATCGTATCACAGTTGTATTTGACTGCAATTCCTATAGCGTCTGAAGGCAGACGAAAGACTCTTACATATAAAGCTGCATAGACTTTGCAGGGAAGTAGACAACTGCAGTTGTTTTTGACTACAGGTCCAACAGTGTCTGTAGGTAGGCGATAGACTTCTACATGTAAGGATGCGGGGGAGTTTGTAGGGAAGTAGACAACCTACAAAAGAAACTGACTTCTAGTTGACTGTGGTTGTATTTGACTGTAGCTTCTGCAGTGTCTGTAGGTAGTCGGAAAGCTCTTGCAGGTAATGATGCAGGGGAGTTACAAGGAAGTAGACAACCTGCAGGAAAAACTGACTTCTAGTTGACTGCGATTGTCTTTGATTGTAGTTTCTGCAGTGTTTGTAGGTAGGCGGAAGACTCCTACAGATAATGTTGTAGGGTAGTTTGCAGTGAAGTAGACAACTAATAAGAAAAACTGCAGAGTATGACTTGCAAAAGAAGGAAAAACTTCAGAGATAGGCCTTGTTGCAGGAAAAGCACCGTAGGAAGGTCTGATACCAAAAAAAAAACTCCGGAGGAGAGTCTGTTGCAGGACAAGCTTTGGAGGGGGGTCGGATGCAAGAAAAGGCTATGGAGGAAAGTCTGCTGCTGGAAGAATTCCGGTGGTAGACTTGCTACAAGAAAAACTACGAAGGAGGGCTTGATACGGAAAAAAGTTTTGGAGTGGGCTTGTTGTGGGAAAAAAAAACTCCAAAGGAAGAGGCTTTGCACCGAGGAGGGCATGCAATAGGATACTTCCGGCTGCAGATAGAGTTCTGGTGGCAAAAAAATAAAAAATTAGAGGACTTGAGTGGAGTTCTTGGGCAGTAGGGAAGAAATGATGGAGAAGGGCATGTAGGCCGACTGCTGGGATTCTCTCATCTCGTCTCTTACAGAGTGTTGGGAGAAACTACTCCGAAAGAATCTCCTTCTGTTTTCACCGTGGAGTAGGATCACAGGTTTCGCGAAAATTGGTACAAAATATTTAAGCACAAAAGCAAAATCAAAACAACTAAAAAAGCAAACGAGGATTTATGTGGAAAAACTAGAGAACTGGAAAAACCACGAGGCCACACCATCAGAAATTTCCATTATGAAATTCAAAAGGTTTTACAAAGGACTCACTAGTTTCCTCTCCACACATAAGGAAATTTACAGGACTTGCGCCCCTCAATCTTCTTTCTCCAATTCGATGCGAACAACACATGCTAAGATCCCAGAAATCCTCCTCTCCAACTCCTCTCTCCTTCACAAGAATTCGTTGATGATCACCCAAAAAAGACCTACACCTAGCACCTCATTACGTCGCTCGAAATTAGTTTAAAAACTCAGAAAGCGGAGTTACTGCAACAGGCACAAAATCTCCCGGACTAGGCGCAAAAGCGCATTCTCTTGGGTAAGAGAGAATCACGCTCAACAATTATGAGCGCAAAGGCGCCCTTTTACACCCTCCTCTTTGTTTGCACACAGACATGGGCACAAAAGCGCCTTTTGCGACCCATTCAGAGGTAGCACCCACATGGTGGGCGCTTGAGCGCCCAAGCCCAGCGCTTGGGTGCCCGGTTCTTGGCCTTCCCTGGTTGCTTTGGCTCCAGAAGTCTAACACAAAGTTTAGATTGAGTTGGTCAACCATTTTGCATACTTCAGGTTGAATGCGTCATTTTTCAACATCATTAAAGCATTGATGTACCAACTACTCTTCACAACCCTTAAGGAGTCTGCCTTCATATGGTTTTCTCACTTACTATTTGGAACAATTACTTCCTTTATAGAGTTTAAGAGGATATTCATCTCTTATTTGACAACATCCAATGTCTGCCAAAGAACTCTCAGTCATTGATCTGGATGCATTAAAAGCGCAACGAGTCTCTTTTGACTTTTGTAGCAAGATTCAAGAGATAATGCTGGATATTAAGATCGCGTATGCTCTTAGGTATGCTCTTTGTTTGCAAAGAGCTGGTATATTTGTTGAGTTACTTGAACTTGCCAACCTCCTTGTAATTGGTTGAGTTACTTGAACTTGCCAACCTCCTTGTAAATGCCAAAAAATATTATAATGAAGTTGGAGTACTAGGGCGCGTTCGGGACAACTACAACTTTTTGTAAATATGGTTGTAAAGCTGTGATGAAGAAAATAACTCTTAAAATTCGTAGTGTAAATTATAAATATTTATTTTTTCAAAAGACATATATAAATTTTCTTACAACCACTACTCTTTGTAATTCTGTTTCTAGAATGTAGTTTCTCATCATAAAAATTTTTAAAAAGCAACAAGAAAAACAATTCTGTTGTGCCACAACTTTCGGTTCATTATCCTATTTTTACCTTGCTACGAGCAACAATGGCCAAATTTTTTGAGATCATCTAAAATAAAGAATATTTTTGGTGATTGTACCTTATGAATATGGGAACTCTCATAAGAGAACCAAATATCATGCTTTCCATATATATAAAATGACCACAATATGCACTATTCGAGTTGTAACAGATCATCCCTTAAATTGACACTAGTCAAAAGCAAATATTTGGGATAAATTTTGAAGTAACCGAACTTCATATGTTTTAAATAGCTTATATCCTCTAACGACGATTAAAGCCCAAACATTGACATGTTATCGTTAATTTCATCATATAGGAGTAGAGCAAGATGTACTCGCGGAAGATACCATTGAAATTATATGTGGATGGGCTATCTAGCGAACAAGGGATAAAAGCTGGTTTGGTACTATAATAGCCCTATAGATATTTTCCTAACGAATGCCGTCAGTATATAGTTTTTGCTCATTATTAAAATTGCACAATAAATGGTGGCTTTTCTGTTGGAAATCGTAATGAGGCTTAAGTCTTATTGATCGACTGCGAGGTATATGCCTCACCACTATTGTCGTGTACCTCGCCTCATGCATAGAGAGGCACATGCAATAATAAATTAAGGTTGTCTCAGTCTAAATCTTAAATAAACTTGCGCACCATATCTGCTTCAACTTGCACGCAGTCATGCTCAATCTACTCACCTCAATGAAGGAAATCTTTGCATTTCTCTTCAATTGACACCTTTGCCTCCTCGTCTGTTGGCATCGTCAACCTCCTACAACATCAACACAAGTCTTCTTAACACTTGCCACCAGGTTCTTTGTAGCAGCCACTTTCTTATAGTTGCCATTGGCGCCATTGTCCTTGCAATCGCCGTCGTCATCCTTAGGACAAGTGGAGTTCATATTGATAAAATCTACAAACATCTACTTTCCCATTTGCTTTTTACATCATTATTATGTTGGAGATTTACTCTGGGTGCTACACTTTTTAATAAATTCAACATCGAGTAACTTTTGCATTTCTTTGTGGATTGTGCCAATTAACGTTGCAACAACTGGCTTTTTATGGTTAATTGAATTTTTCTTATTTACATTCAATTTATGGTATACTTTTGGCATCTTTTTGGCTGTCAATGCAAATAATTTCATATTCTACCTTAGAGTTGTCATCAACTTGCCTTTGTACTCGCAATTAAAGGATGACATGATTCAACAAATGAAGTGATCATCCTAAGCGGAAGTCAGAAGTATCATCTAAGTGCCTACTTATTAAATGTAATGAAGAACAACTTACACTATTATTAGACTTAAATAAGTAACATGTTCAATCAGATCTGTTTTACATTAATAAGATTTTTTTAATGTGGGTTTTTGGGTTTAGTATGTCGCTTGGCTTTGATGAATCCTCTAAAAAGGTATTAGTCCGTTATATGTTTTTCTTCCAACTCTCCCTCCTAGTCGATTAGACTTAGCGGACTGTAGAATGTTGCTTTATTCTTAGTTTCTCGGTTGTAAGTCTCATCTAGGAACAATAGTACTCTCACCTTTTAACTTTCTCCTTCTAGCCGCGGCATTTATTGGCTCTTCGGGCATTGCACTCTCGGTATTATTTATCGGTATGTGTTCTAAGAGTGATTGGATAATTTTATTAATTATCTCTTTAATTTCAATTAGTTTTTTAGTCGTTATGAAGTCTTAGCTCTCAATGTTAATAAAATTTTTTCTAGCAATGGTTTGTTTGGTTTTATCTCTATCTGCTTCTGTAGATCTCTAGGCATTTATTTAATCTTTTGGCATAAGTTAATGCTCCCCACATCTTTTAGGATATTAGATCTTATTTCGGCCATGTGGTTTACTAAAATCCTACTAAGTTAGAGTAAAATAGGAGCATGTATGGATGAGTAGAGAAAAGAGTTGGGAAAGAGGAGTCTACTATCAGGCTCAAAAATCCATAATATAGGAAATATAAATCCTAAAATTTGGAACCCATAGACCTCTTGAGATTCACTCTTTATGGATAGAGAGATCTAGAGTTCTAGCGCTATAGGAAAAAGTACATAATAAACTATATATGTAATATAAAAAATTGAAAAATAAGAGGGGCTTGTAGTTAAGTACATACTTGGATTCAAATTGATTGTTGATTGTTGGGTGCAAAGGAGTTGTTGGGTCTCATGTCAATTGTTTTTTATTTGCTTTATGATCTAGTTGATTGGACAAGTTTTGTTTGGTTTTAAGACTAGTCCCTTCCGAGTGAGCGGGGGTTCCATTTTTTGCTTGGCTAATGAGTCTAGCTAGGACCTTACTCGCGAGTCCTTGGATTTGATTGACGATTTTGCATTGAGGTTGTATGCACTTTTCATTTGGGTGAGTTCTCTTTAGGGATATACATATATATGTAGAGGACATGCAACATTGGTTTTTTCTGCTGATATCTATGAGTGAGCTTGGGTCGATAAATAATATACAATTTTGGTGGAGTACAACTATGGAGCTAGAGGGTGGTAGTACCATGTATCAGAGTTTTATTGGTTGATAGGATTGAGAAGGGTTAGTGATGTGGAGTTGGTGATATGCGAGCAATGCAGAAGGCTCTTGGAAAAAATAAAATGAAATACACAAAGCTAAAAGTAAATGAGATGGTTGGAAAGGACATATTGCTAGAGGTAGTAAGCTAGTTTCTTAGATAGCACGAAGTCGGGAGGTGGATGGAAGATTATCAGGAGTTTAAGGGTGCGTTTGTTTTAACTTTTGGACCATGTTTTGGGTCAAAACCGCATTTCACGCATTTGTTTGCGGCCTTCTGCTGGAATGGGCTGCAAAAATTGTCTTTTACAAGCATACCACATAAAATTTGGCCATNTTTTACAGAACATCAAATGCATATGCAACTGGATGTAAGAAGCGCAGGAAGATACGGAGTGAATACAGTGAGTCTGAAGAACGTGTTAGGTGGCACAAAACTGGTAAAACTAAACCTGTGGTAGAGAATGGTTTTCAGAAGGGCTGGAAGAAGATAATGGTTCTATACAAAAGTTTTGGGAAGGGCTGCAAACCAGATAAGGCTAATTGGGTGATGCATCAGTACCATCTTGGGACAGATGAAGAAGAAAAAGATGGCGAGTTCGTTGTGTCAAAGGTTTTCTACCAGCAGCATACGAAGCAAGTTGATAGGGCTGATACTGAAACATTACTGAATGAATTAGTTAGTTCAAATATAAAGTGCGGTCCAAGAACACCAAAAACAGTTGCACCAGAGCCGCCTCGGGCCAAAATGAATTCTTTAAGTGATGTTGATCAACATGATCCTCTACCTTTGCTAGTTCATGTATTTTCCAGCATTTTGTTCTTTTTACTTGTAGATCAGATAGTTTACATTTCATCATTCACTCTGAATTGAAATATTGCATTGTTCCACTTTTCGACCTGTCTTGCAGATTGTTGAATAAATAATTTTCTGTAGGCTTGAAACATGCATAAGAAAAGAGACATGCAGTTTAGTTGCATACTTGCAATATTGTTACCAATGTAAACCCCAATGCTGCACTTTTCACTTGGTGCCATCTTTTTGAAACAGACAATGAAGCTTTGTTTAATTGATAACTTCTATTGTTAAAAGAAAAAAATGAGTTTATCAGATGGATCCAAATCTTTTCCTGGATGATGCCTGATTGTGAGATTAAAGTAGACTCAAGATTTATAATATTGTCGAGAAGTTGGGGATTCTATTCACCATCTCAAGGTTTAGAATACTGTAGATGTCCCTACATCCTCCTTTTGATCCCTTTTTATAGGGGGTTGGGCACTGTAAGAAAAGCTATGTAGGAAGAATAAATGAATAAATACATGATTTGAATGTTAGAAACACATGGATAAAGTAATTAAGGCCCCAGAGAGTACGTGCAGATGCTAATAGGTCTTTTCTAGTCTAAATATCAAGAGTCTAAAATTTTTATAAATTTTCATGTCATTTTTACCTGTGCTGGTCATCAGTATAAAAATTTTCTTATCACGGCACTTATGAAATTCCATTCCCCTTATCATTTTACCTGTTAACTATCATTTTTTCTTGTACATATGCAATTGTATAAGTATACCTATAAGCAATTGATTTATGTACATGCTCATCAATTTATTAAAAGCAGTAACATCAGTAAAATCAATAGTGTCTGCTAAAGTTATTTTTCTATAACATATACAGGTATTCAATAATATGCAGATAAATTAGTCTCATTCAATCATCACAAACATTAACAATCCAATTCAATTTAATATCATTCACATTCTCAACATAGGGAAGCAAACAATAATTTCACAAAACAAATATAGATCTACTAAACATCAAACATATAAAAGTATATATCCCAAAAGTTATCACCTTCTTTCCATTGTATAAAGTCACACTTAGCTAATTGCCATGATGCTCGTTACCCCTCCTTGAAAATAAATATATGGGAGTAAGCTACAAACATAGTTAAACAATCATGGCTAAAGTAAAATTTTTCTAGACGGAAAGAAAACGACGTGCATGCTCAATTATGATCAGTATGAGTGCAACCATACACAAAAATACTTACTTTAATCACATGGAATATATGTAAACAAGAGTATAAAAGCAATAAGTAGTAAATAGCTGTAACAAATATATATTTCATTCATTCCTTAAACAATCATATGAGTGTATTTAGTTATTTAGTATTGAATATGTCATCTTAGAAATGTCACTTATACTTGTATAGACCTTGACTTGATTTATTTCATTGGGCTAGCTGCACAACTACTGATAAGGATTGATCATCTTCTAACATAATAATTAATAACAACCCTCTAATACCACAAATTCGTTCCAGTCTAAATATCAAGAATCGAGAATTTCTGTCGTCTTTTTCTGTGTAGGCCATTAGTATAAAAGTTTACCAATCACAAAACTTGTGATATTCTCTTGATCATTTTACCTGTTAAAGATCAATTTTCATTTGTAATAACTAATTTTGAGAAATTAAGTAAAATTTTGGCACTTGTAAAACATACCCAAATTTCATATCCCAAAAAATTTAATCGAATCAATTTTATAAAATTTTGCATGTTAAATTAATCAATTTGATATATAACACTATGCATTAATTGTAACTATATGGGGGAGATATGAAATTTGAAATAACTACATAATTAACCTTAATTAAACCCTTAGTTAAATGCCCTAATCTCATCACTGTTTCTGGTCGACTTCTGCACTTATGCGCACATGCAACTGCTGGATTCAATCAAATGGAAGGGATTATTTTGGATCACATTTATATGCCACACTTCTCTTCATTTCTCCCTCACTTTCGTTTTTTGCTCGGCTGAAGAGTCCTGTGATTTGGCTACTGTAGCAGATGGGGCGAATGGCTGAGTAGAGTCATAGCTCACGACTAAAGGTTCCATGGATAAATCATTAAGTAGGAAATTCATTTTAGCGATATTCGAGACATTTCTTTCCTTCTATTTCCATTTTGACATTTGTTGCGAATTAAATCCTTCCTCGTGATTTGCTGCTATTGTAGCTAGGTGTGAGTAGTCACGAANGTGTGAGTAGTCACGGGGCTGATGAACCGAGAGCTACACTCTCAGTTAGGTTGAATTCATGAGTAACATAGAAGGGGTAAGGGTAAGGAAGGAAAGAAGGATTAGGAAGGCACAAAAAAACATATTTATGCAAGAAAACTCGTTTGAGGTTGGTTTTGACAAATAAAATTTGTTTAGAGTTAAGACATATTTTGAGAATTTCATGAATTTATGAGAGAATAAGGAATGTCAGATGGTTTATACTAGGCGACAAGATCAAGGTGAGCTTGGGAAAACTTGTTGTAGAGATGCTATGTCAATTCAGGCGAAATAAACCTGTGTTAACTTAAGATAAATAACTCTGTAAATTTCCATGTGACTATGTGCTTGACACATTCATCTAGAATTTTCTGTATATTGGGATGAATAAATGCAAACTTGATTTGTAACTTATGATATCTATAATTTTACTATGTTCTGAATTTGATAAACATGCTTATGAAATCATTATTTACCGGCATTCATTTATTATGATTAATGCATATGATATATTGAATGCATATGATGAATGCTTGGAATTATATATTAAGTAATGTTATAAGTAGGTTATTACATAAATACTTATAAGTACAGATGATAGTGAACGATGAGATTCCCAATTTTTAGTATTTAGATGGAAACGAAACTCCGAGAATCATTGAGATCCAACATGGACAGAAATTAAGGAACCGTTCATGCCAGGTGGGCTAGCGATAACAACTATTTTGGAGTGGGCCCAACCTTTATCAAACCTAATGTATCCTTCAAGTTGGATGACGACCCATGACATGGAAATAGTTGAGACCTATACAACTAGCGATATTCTTATGATTAGACGGATGACTCTTATGAATATGCTTATGATTGCGCATAAATCGATGAATTATATGTTTTATATAACCGTCATAATTTTGTGCTTTACATTTATTTTCTTTTATATGTTTTATGTGATTATAACATGTCATCACATGTGTAATGAAGATATACGAGAACTATATATGAGCATGTATGTTGTCTCTTTTCCATCTATAAAATCTTATTTTAGTCGCAATTATTTTGTTGAGCTTATTGTGGCTCATTCTAAGTTATTGACTTTCATGAAACGATACGGAGCATCTGGGGGAGTAGCCATGTGCGACTCGTACAACTTTTGCATTATAGTTTTGGGAGCTTGTACAAACTTTTGAATTCGTACTTTTATTATATTGGATTTAACAATTCTAGATATATATATATGTTTTGATGATAAGATTTTCATGCTTTTAATTATATATGAATATGAATGATTTATGAAATAAAATGTATCAATTATGGTTGCAATGATTTAGTTAGATTAGTTCATTACCTACTAGTTCTTGTTTCTGCAAGTTAGGACGAATGTTGGTGAGAATTTAGTCTGACTGAATTGACCGTCTTTGTCGCACTGCAGTTGACCTTTAAAGGGGGCAATTTTGGTGTGCTAGAAAGTGGTGTCAGAATAAGGTTATTGGATGAAAAGAATGATGGATGCGTGTTAGATTTAGAAAAATTAAGAATGAATCAAATATGAATTGATTTATAAAGAGTTATAGGTTGATTGATCTGATGCATGACAAAAAGTGGTATCAGGGTGGTTATTGGATGAAAAAAATTGATGGAAGCGTGTTGGGTTTAGAAAATGTAATATTGTGATCAAATATAAATTGATTTATACAGAGTTATAGGTTGATGGATCTTTGGTGGACAACCTATATGACTTCAGATATCATGCATGCACGACATAATTACTATATGATAAATTGCATTTTAATAATAAATTGTGCCAATACAGATGAATATGCTTGAAAGAGATATAAAAGGTACTAAGGGTCAATCTCCTAGGTCAATTCTAGAGCAAGAAGTATGTGCTGAAAATGTCTTGAACATAAATTATATGTAGAAGAGCAAATGAGAAAATAGAGCCACTAAGTTAAAGGACATTGTACAGTTTCTATCACAAGTGGGACTAGGACCCATATTTGAGCTTGGGACAGAAGTTGATCGACAATTTAAGATCTTTCAGTCATTTAAGCCACCTGCATTCAAGGGTGCTAGTGATTTTGCAGTTGTTGAAGATTGACTATTAAAGATTGAAAAGATTTTGGATTGTATGATTTGTCCAGAAACCAGGAGAGTGATGCTAGCCACTTTCATGTTATAAGACAACACATGGAGCTGGTGACAGGCATAGAGAGATTTCAGTTGACATCTTTTCCATATATTCAGTTGGATGATTTTGTGAAAATCTTTAAGGATTGGTTTATTCCGCCTTCAGTCGGATTATAATTGCAAGCTATATTCTTCAATCTAACTCAGTGGTCTAAGACAGTTATGCGAAGAGGCAAAATTTACTTTGCTTTTCAGACTGCACCTCATTATGTCAGTACACAAAAAGAAATAATGCCACAAATTTCTGTGCAACCTTAGTGATCAGTTGAGGTTGACTTTGGCGTTGTTCAAAATTAGTAATTTCTCAGTGCTAGTTGAAAGAGCCTGTAATGCTCGGTTATTTCACATAGCTCATGTGCTACAAGTGTGGCATAAGGGATGCAAGATTTCATCGTTATAAAGAGGAATGAAACTCTTTATCAAAATGAAAGGACTTTGATATTCTGAGAAGAGAATTGAGAGTTGTGCAATAGAGATGCGGGAAGGAGGTGACGTTGTTGAACAAAGTTGAAGGTGACTACGTCAAAGAACAACTTGCTCATACGATTTGTGCGGCACAGAAGATTTACCATAAGGTGATTGGAGGATTTTCAAGTAGAAGCGAAGACTAAAAGCTCAGGGTGTGATTCATTTTATGCCCTAGATAGAGATTTCATGAGTTGTAATGGAAATTTGAGATCATGGTTGTTGATGCAGTGATTGGAATTGAGGAAGGTGAAGAAACACAGGTGTCATCGAGAGAGCAAACGAAGAATTCGATAAGGCCGGGCAATGTTAAAGTTAGCGATTGCTTGTGTGATCAAATCTTGTGAGGAAATGAAGACAAAGGAGACGAAGACAGAGTTTTGTTGAACAACGGCATGCCTCATCAAGCAAGCGAGGAGAAAGTGATTTGTGTTTGAGTTTTGCAATCAATCGAGTTTGAGAGGAAGAGTACTTTGCGAATTTCTTGGGCGAAGCAGGTGAAGGCAAGGTGTCGAGGTAGAAAGGTAAATTTCTGTTTATATATAATTATAATGAAGTTATTGTGATATATTATTTTGTTAAACTAACTCATTAATGTTTTTAAGTAATCATAAAAGTAATAAACAAAATATTTAAATGAAAACATTGATAAATAATGAAAGCAGAAAATTAATAAATTGATTAAATGAACCAAAATAGTTATTATTTTAATATATTTAATCAAGCTTAAAGTAATAATAATAATAATAATAATAATAATAATAATAATAATAATAATAATAATTCCTAATACATTTTAATTAGAATTGAAAGATCTATAATTTAATAATAGCAGCATAATTAGAATTAAATTTGAAGGATTATACTCTAAATTAAACTGATGAAATAAAAAATAATAACCTATAATAATTAATTAGCAAAATTAGTAATGTGATAAAATTTTAGTAATATGTACATTTTTATATAATAGGTGGAGGCAACAAAAACTAAAAATAAAGAAATTCATCTAAGGTCGATGTGTGTCCTTACGTTCTTATATTATAGTAATATTTAATTTTTTCTAAACCGAATTCATTTACTGTTACTGTCATTAGTTATATCGAAATTATTACAAACTCACAATTTATGATTCCATTTAAATTTTTNATATTTCTTATTCATTACATTTCTAGGAGAGAATTGAGTGTGATTGTAAAAAGTGAAAGTGCTTAAAGGGAATTTATAGGGATTTGCTTGGGAAGGAGTGTGAGATAAGTTATGTTCTTTTCTTTGTTTTGTAAACTTGTTTTTATATATGAAACCCGTGTTTTGTCGTATCCTTCTCATGAATTATGAGTAGTCTTTATTATCCTTCTCCCTACAATGAGATTTAATTTTGTGAAAAATTGATTTTATTTTATACTGNAGTGCGGTCCAAGAACACCAAAAACAGTTGCACCAGAGCCGCCTCGGGCCAAAATGAATTCTTTAAGTGATGCTGATCAACATGATCCTCTACCTTTGCTAGTTCATGTATTTTCCATCATTTTGGTCTTTTTACTTGTAGATCAGATAGTTTACATTTCATCATTCACTCTGAATTGAACTATTGCATTGTTCCACTTTTCGACCTGTCTTGCAGATTGTTGAATAAATAATTTTCTGTAGGCTTGAAACATGCATAAGAAAAGAGACATGCAGTTTAGTTGCATACTTGCAATATTGTTACCAATGTAAACCCCAATGCTGCACTTTTCACTTGGTGCCATCTTTTTGAAACAGACAATGAAGCTTTGTTTAATTGATAACTTCTATTGTTAAAAAAAAAGAGAGTTTATCAGATTGATCCAAATCTTTTCTTGGATGATGCCTGATTGTGAGATTAAAGTAGACTCAAAATTTATAATATTGTCGAGAAGTTGGGGATTCTATTCACCATCTCAAGGTTTAGAATACTGTAGATGTCCCTACATCCTCCTTTTGATCCCTTTTTATAGGGGGTTGGGCACTGTAAGAAAAGCTATGTAGGAAGAATAAATGAATAAATACATGATTTGAATGTTAGAAACACATGGATAAAGTAATTAAGGCCCCAGAGAGTACGTGCAGATGCTAATAGGTCTTTTCTAGTCTAAATATCAAGAGTCTAAAATTTTTATAAATTTTCATGTCATTTTTACCTGTGCTGGTCATCAGTATAAAAATTTTCTTATCACGGCACTTATGAAATTCCATTCCCCTTATCATTTTACCTGTTAACTATCATTTTTTCTTGTACATATGCAATTGTATAAGTATACCTAGAAGCAACTGATTTATGTACATGCTCATCAATTTATTAAAAGCAGTAACATCAGTAAAATCAATAGTGTCTGCTAAAGTTATTTTTTTATAACATATACAGGTATTCAATAATATGCAGATAAATTAGTCTCATTCAATCATCACAAACATTAACAATCCAATTCAATTTAATATCATTCACATTCTCAACATAGGGAAGCAAACAATAATTTCACAAAACAAATATAGATCTACTAAACATCAAACATATAAAAGTATATATCCCAAAAGTTATCACCTTCTTTCCATTGTATAAAGTCACACTTAGCTAATTGCCATGATGCTCGTTACCCCTCCTTGAAAATAAATATATGGGAGTAAGCTACAAACATAGTTAAACAATCATGGCTAATGTAAAATTTTTCTAGACGGAAAGAAAACAACGTGCATGCTCAATTATGATCAGTATGAGTGCAACCATACACAAAAAAACTTACTTTAATCACATGGAATATATGTAAACAAGAGTATAAAAGCAATAAGTAGTAAATAGCTGTAACAAATACATATTTCAATCATTCCTTATACAATCATATGAGTGTATTTAGTTATTTAATATTGAATATGTCATCTTAGAAATGTCACTTATATTTGTGTAGAACTTGACTTGATTTATTTCATTGGGCTAGCTGCACAACTACTGATAAGGATTGATCATTTTCTAATATAATAATTAATAACAACCCTCTAATACCAACAAATTCGTTCCAGTCTAAATATAAAGAATCTAGAATTTCTCTGTCTTCTTTTTCTGTGTAGGTCATTAGTATAAAAGTCTACCTATCACAAAACTTGTGATATTCTCTTGATCGTTTTACCTGCTAAAGATCAATTTTCGTTTGTAATAACTAATTTTGAGAAATTAAGTAAAATTTTGGCACTTGTAAAACTTTCATATCCCCAAAAATTTAATCGAATCAATTTTATAAAATTTTGTATGTCAAATCAATCAATTTGATATGTAACACTATGCATTAATTGTAACTATATAGGGGAGATATGAAATTTGAAATAACTACATAATTAACCTTAACCTAATCTCATCACTGTTTCTAGCCAACTTTTTTTGCACTTATGCGCACATGCAATTGCTGGATTCAATCAATTGGAAGGGATTATTTTGGATCACATTTATATGCCGCACTTCTCTTCATTTCTCCCTCTCACTTTCGTTTTTTTCTCGGCTGAAGAGTCCTGTGATTTGGCTACTGTAGCAGATGGGGCGAATGGCTGAGAAGAGTCATAGCTCACGACTAAAGGTTCCATGGATAAATCATTAAGCAGGAAACTCATTTTAGCGATATTCGAGACATTTCTTTCCTTCTATTTCCATTTTGACATTTGTTGCGAATTAAATCCTTCGTGATTTGCTTCTATTGTAGCTAGGTGTGAGTAGTCACGGGGCTGATGAACCGAGAGCTACACTCTCAGTTAGGTTGAATTCATGAGTAACATAGAAGGGGTAAGGGTAAGGAAGGAAAGAAGGATTAGGAAGGCACAAAAAAACATATTTATGCAAGAAAACTCGTTTGAGGTTGGTTTTGACAAATAAAATTTGTTTAGAGTTAAGACATATTCTGAGAATTTCATGAATTTATGAGAGAATAAGGAATTTCAGATGGTTTATACTAGGCGACAAGATCAAGGTGAGCTTGGGAAAACTCGTTATAGAGATACTATGTCAATTCAGGAGAAATAATCCTGTTTTAACTTAAGATAAATAACTCTTTGTAAATTTCCATGTGACTATGTGCTTGACAAATTCATCTAGAATTTTTAGTATATTGGGATGAATAAATGCAAACTTGATTTGTAACTTATGATATCTATGATTTTACTATGTTCTGAATTTGATAAACATGCTTATGAAATCATTATTTACCGACATTCATTTATTATGATTAATGCATATGATATATTGAATGCATATGATGAATTCTTGGAATTATATATTAAGTAATGTTATAAGTAGGTTATTACATAAATACTTATAAATACAGATGATAGTGAACGATGAAATTCACGATTTTTAGTATTTAGATGGAAACGAAACTCTGAGAATCATTGAGATCCAACATGGACAGAAAGTAAGGAACCGTTCATGCCAGGTGGGCTAGCGATAACAACTATGTTGGAGTGGGCCCAACCTTTATCAAACTTAATGTATCCTTCAAGCTGGATGATGACCCATGACATGGAAATAGTTGAGACCTATACAACTAGCTATATTCTTATGATTAAACGGATGACACTTATGAATATGCTTATGATTGCGCATAAATCGATGAATTATATGTTTTATGCAACCGTCATAATTTTGTGCATTACATTTATTTTCTTTTACATGTTTTATGTGATTATAACATGTCATGACATGTGTAATGAAGATATACGAGAATTATATATGAGCATGTATGTTGTCTCTTTTCCATCTATAAAATCTTATTTTAGTCTTAATTATTTTGTTGAGCTTATTGTGGCTCATTCTAAGTTATTGACTTTCATGAAACGATATGGAGCATCTGGGGGAGTAGCCATGTGCGCTTGTACAACTTTTGCATTATAGTTTTGGGAGCTTGTACAAACTTTTGGGTACGTACTTTTATTATATTGGATTTAACAACTCTAGATATATATATGTTTTGATGATAAGATTTTCATGCTTTTAATTATATATGAATATGAATGATTTATGAAATAAAATGTATCAATTACGGTTGCAACGATTTAGTTAGATTAGTTCATTACCTACTAGTTCTTGTTTCTGCAAGTTAGGACGACTGTTGGTGAGAATTTAGTCTGACTGAATTGACCGTCTCTGTCGCACTGCAGTTGACCTTTAAAGGGGGCAATTTTGGTGTGATAGAAAGTGGTGTCAGAGTGAGGTTATTGGATGAAAAGAATGATGGATGCTTGTTAGATTTAGAAAAATTAAGAATGAATCAAATATAAATTGATTTATAAAGAGTTATAGGTTGATTGATTTGCTGCATGACAAAAAGTGGTATCAGGGTGGTTATTGGATGAAAAGAAATGATGAAAGCGTGTTGGGTTTAGAAAACGTAATAATGTGATCAAATATAAATTGATTTATACAGAGTTATAGGTTGATGGATCTCTGGTGGACAACCCATATGACTTTAGATATCATGCATGCACAACATAATTACTATATATAAATTGCATTTTAATAATAAATTGTGCCAATACATATTAATATGCTTGAAAGAGAATTAAAAAGTACTGAGGGTCAATCTCCTAGGTCAATTCCAGAGCAAGAAGTATGTGCTGAAAATGTCTTGAACATAAATTATATGTAGAATAGCGCAAATGAGAAAATTGGAGCCACTAAGTTAAAGGACATTGTATAGTTTCTATCACAAGTGGGACTGGGACCCATATTTGAACTTGGGACAAAAGTTGATCGACAATTTAAGATCTTTCAGTCATTTAAGCCACCTGCATTCAAGGGTGCTAGTGATTTTCCAGTTGTTGAAGATTGACTATTAAAGATTGAAAAGATTTTGGATTGTATGATTTGTCGAGAAACCAGGAGAGTGATGCTAGCCACTTTCATGTTATAAGACAACACAAGGAGCTGGTGACAGGCATAGAGAGATTTCAGTTGACATCTTTTCCATATATTCGGTCGAATGATTTTGTGAAAATCTTTGAGGATTGGTTTATTCCGCCTTCAGCCGGATTATAATTGCAAGCTATATTCTTCAATCTAACTCAGTGGTCTAAGACAGTTATGCAAAGAGGCAAAATTTCCTTTGCTTTTCAGACTGCACCTCATTATGTCAGTACACAAGAAGAAAAAATGCCACAAATTTCTGTGCAGCTTTAGTGATCAGTTGAGGTTGACTTTGACGTCGTTCAAAATTAGTAATTTCTCAGTGCTAGTTGGAAGAGCCTGTAATGCTCGGTTATTTCACATAGCTCATGTGCTACAATTGTGGCATAAGGGATGTGAGATTTCATCGTTATAAAGAGGAATGAAAACTCTTTATCAAAATGAAAGGACTTTGATATTCTGAGAAGAGAATTGAGAGTTGTGCAATAGAGATGCAGGAAGGAGGTGACATTGTTGAACAAAGTCGAAGGTGACGGCGTCGAAGAACAACTTGCGCATACGATTTGTGCGGCATAGAAGATTTACCATAAGGTGATTGGAGGATTTTCAAGCAGAAGCGAAGACTAAAAACTCGGGGTGTGATTCATTTAATGTCGTAGATAGAGATTTCATGCGTTGTAATGGAAATTTGAGTTTTGTTGAACAGCGGCATGCCTAATCAAGCAAGCGAGGAGAAAATGATTTGTGTTCAAGTTTTGCAATCAATCAAGATCGAGAGGAAGAGTACTTTGCGAATTTCTTGTGCGAAGCAGGTGAAGGCAAGGTGCCGAGGTACAAAAGGTAAATTTTGGTTTATATATAATAATAATGAAGCTATTGTGATATATTATTTTGTTAAACTAACTCATTAATGATTTTAAGTAATCATAAAAGTAATAAACAAAATTTAAATGAAAGCATTGATAAATAATGAAAGGAGAAAATTAATAAATTGATTAAATGAACCAAAATAGTTATTATTTTAATATATGATTATTAGTAGAATAAAGTTAATCAAGCTTAAAGTAATAATATTAATAATAATAGTAATAATAATAATAATAATTCCTAATACATTTTAATTAGAATTGAAAGATCTATAATTTAATCATAGTAGCATAATTAGAATTAAATTTGAAAGATTATACTCTAAATTAAACTAATGAAATAAAAAATAATAACCTATAATAATTAATTAGCAAAATTAGTAATGTGATAAAATTTATATGTACATTTTTATATAATAGGTGGAGGCAACAAAAACTAAAAATAAAGAAAATCATCTAAGGTCGATGTGAGTCCTTACGTTCTTATATTATAGTAATATTTGATTTTTTCTAAAACGAATTCATTTACTGTTACTGTCATTAGTTATATCGAAATTGCAAACTCACAATTTATGATTCCATTTAATTTTTGCTCATATTGTTGAAATGATGTGGACTCAACATTGTTTAAATTATTATAAATATTGAATGCTATACATGTATGTTGAATGTTATGCAATTGATAATACAATAATCTTTATTAGATAGTGATTTTTATAGTATGCTTGCATGTGTATATTTTGGCTATTATAAAGTTCACTTATTTATGGTACTAATGTGAGAACACTAAGGTACTCATGCGCATAAATTTAAATGGTTATTGATATTGACGTGTTTTAATTAATATAATTTTTAAATGATACTTCTGTGACGATTTTGCATATATAAAATGATATTAAATTTGTTACTGATATGGTAAAATACATTGAATATTATCAACTTTCGTGAAAAATTATATAAAAAATAAATTATTTAATTGATTTATAGTATTTTTAACTAGCATGCATATCATTATCTTTTTGTTACGCTACTCTAGATTAGAAGTATGAGTATTCATTAGTTTTGCTTAGCTTACTGTTGTTTTAAACTATTATTTCAGGTTGAAATTATTTGATTAAAAGATAAACAATAGAAGAAAAAAAATTTATAGAAGACGAGGATAATCAATAATGAGATAAATTTAACTGTACTACTTTAATTTACTATGTTTAGTGAATTTTTCATTTGTTAAAAGTTAGTGATAAAAAATGAATATAAAAAATATTAATTTTTACTATCTGACTGTTTGTAATTGCCTTGGTTAATTTGAAGTCTCAAACCGAGCTGTATTGTGACTGCCAAATGAATTGAAAACTAGTTGAACTTTTCTAGTTAGCAGCGACAATCATAGGAAAGCAAAAGAAAAGATTCTGTCGAAGAACCTTGGAGCAAGGAAATTAAATCAAATGGTAAGCAAAGACAACCACAGTCAAGAACGCCACTCTGAAAAATATGGAAAAAAGGCATTTTGGTAGTGCCTGATGGGTTTTGGAAAGTGCTATAGGTGTGAATAATCAAGGCATCTTCGGTTGAATTGTTCGCTGAAAAAGAAAAGAAAAAACAAACCACTGACATTTTAAGGATAAGGACAACCCAGGAAATTTTGGAAGGCAGCTGGTCCAAAATTCTGTTTTTGAGAAAGCCTTTAACTCAGGTCAAGGGTGAGACTTTAGAGCGCAGAATCGAGCAACTTGTAAAAGCCAGAATTTTTGTAATTACCTTTGAAAAAGCTAAAGAATCTGAAAATGTGGTTAATTGTATGCTTATGATTCAAGATCAACCTTACACTGTTCTCTTCAATTCAGGCGCATCACATTCTTTTATTTATTTATTTTTTTTGAGTTTGTTTCTAGTTTTTTTGTTGATATTTTGCATTTCACTCCTACTTTGTCTTATTATGCATTCAAGAATTAATTTTTATGCAAATAGAAATTGTGTCATGCATGTTAAAATTCATATAAGAAGTTGCAAGCAGAGTTGATTTTCATATCAGTTCAGACTTTTGATGCATATTGGAATGGATTGGTTGGTAAAATATTTTGCTACATTTGAATTGGAAAAAACAGGTAAAATTCAATTTGACTAGAGAGAAGTAATTTTATTTTCCTGTGATCGGAACACACAATCTTTATTGATTAGTACACAATGAAAATTAAAATGTACTTGTAAGGTGATGAATCAGTGTTTTCTAGCCAAATTAAAAGCGCCGAATAAAGATGTGCAAGGTTTGAATACCATCTCAATTACAAAATTTCTTAATGTATTTCCTGAAGAATTGTCAAGGCTATTACCAAAATGGTGAGTTGAGTTTGACATTGATGTGTAACCAGGGACGTATGTAATTTTCAAGTCTCCTTACTGGATGGCTCCGAAGGAATTACAAGACTTGAAATGTCAGTTGCAGGAATTGATAGATTAGAGTTTTATTAGACCAAGCATTTAAGCTTGGAGTGCTCTAGTATTGTTTGTTAGGAAGAAAGATTGATCTATGTGGTTATGCATTGATTGTAAAGCTAAATAAGGTGGCAATCAATAGCAAATATTCTTTGCCTATGATTGATGAACTTTTTAATCAATTAGATAGTGCTACTATGTTTTTCTTGATTGATCTGAGATTGGGATATCACAGGTCAGAGTCAATATAGCAGATAAAACCATGGTAGTCTTTGGAACCAATTCATTGCATTCTTGGGGCACGTCTTTATTGATTAGTACACAGTGAAAGTTGAAATAACCTAGAATTTTAAAGGAATATAGAATGTGAACACTGTTTTCAAGAATTAAAAAAATATTTGACCACTGCTCCAGTATTAACTATCTCATCATATACTGAAGGGTTCCAGATTTACTGTGATACATCAGTTTGAGGCTTGGGCTATTTTAATGCAAAATAAAATATTAATAACCTATGCATCCAGATAGTTGAAGTCACATGAGAGAAATTAGGCGATGCATGATCTGGAGCAAGCTATTATATTGTTTGCCCTCAAGCTACCGAGACATTACTTATATAGTGTGAAGTTGAAGTTATGAGTCTGAAATATATTTTCACACAAAAAGACGTGAATTTAAGGTAGAGGAGATGACTTGAGCTTATCAAATACTTCAATCTGGATATATAGTATTGTCTTGATCAAGCAAATGTAGTTATCGATGCTTTGAGTCGCAAATCCACATGTATTGCTAGCTGGATTTTTACTCAAGAGATGGAATTGATTAAAGAAATCGATACCTTGTAATTGGAGGTTAGAAGACCAGGTGATATGGGATATTTATATCAGTTGATCGTGCAACCAACTCCGAAGATAGAATCAAGGGCAGCTCTTGAAACAACTTCAATCTGGAAAGATGTCGGATATGAATGTTGATGAAAAATGGTAAGCAAAATGTAGTTCTGAGTATATGTTGATCCTGATTTTGGACAGGAAATCCTACGTTAGGCTCATCATTCAAGACACAATTCATCCAGACAACAACAAAATGTACAAAAATTTAAAATTAGTATTACGGTGGTCAGGTATTAAGAAGAATATCGCTGAATATATATATAATTGTCTAATTTTTCAAATTGTAAAGGATTAACATCAGAGACTTAGCTTGTTAATACAATCATTGCCTATATCTGAATAAAAATGAGAATAATTTGCTATGAATTTTGTTATGGGATTTTTTCGATCCAGACAGAGTCGTGATAGTGTTTGGTCATTATTGATAGGCTAACAAAATCAGTATTTGGGTTATCATTAACAAACTAATAAAGTCAGGTCAGTGGAGATGTTAGCCAAATTATATGTAAAAGAAATTATTAGATTACACGATGTTCCAACAATTATAGTTTCTGACAGAGATGGAAGGTTTATGTCCATATTGTGGAAAATATTCAGCAAGGATTGAGTTTGCATTTTAGCCCACCATTTCATACCCAGACAGGCGAACAATCATAAAGGTTAATTCATATATTGGAATTTTTGTTGAGGTTGTCCTTGATTTTAGAGGCTATTGGGAAGATGCCGTTTCAATTATTGAGTTCGCCTGCTATAATATCTATCAATCCAGTATCAAAATGACTTCTTATGAAATATTGTATGACATAAAATTCAAAACTCCATTAAGTTGGTTGATGTCGGATAACGTCAAATGTTATTTCCTGAATTAATTGATGAGACCATAGAAAAAATTAAGTTAATCAGAGACAGATTGAAAGCTGCTTAGGATCGACTGCAGAAATACTATTGACCTAAATCACAAAGCAGTGGAATTTGAAATGTCAGACTATTGAAAGATGCTGTAAGATTTGGTCAGGGAAGTAGTTGAGTAACAAGTACATTGGTTATTTTAAAATTATTTAAATGATTGTTGACCTCATTTTTTAGGTCATTTCTTATTTNAATGTGAGAACACTAAGGTACCCATGCGTATAAATTTAAATGGTTATTGATATTGACGTGTTTTAATTGATAAAATTTTTAAATGGTACTTCTGTGACGGTTTTGCATATATAAATGATATTAAATTTGTTACTGATATGGTAAAATACATTGAATATTATCAACTTTCGTGAAAAATTATATAAAAAATAAATTATTTATATTGATGTATAGTATTTTTAATTAGCATGCATATCATTATCTTTTTGTTACGCTACTCTAGATTAGAAATATGAGTAATCATTAGTTCTGCTTAGCTTACTGTTGTTTTAAACTATTATTTCAGGTTTAAATTATTTGATTAAAAGATAAACAATAGAAGAGAAAAAATTTATAGAAGACGCGGATAATCAATAATGAGATAAATTTAACTGTACTACTTTAATTTACTATGTTTAGTAACTTTTTCATTTGTTAAAAGTTAGGTATAGAAAATGAATATAAAAAATATTAATTTTCACTATCTGACCGTTTGTAATTGCCTTGGTTAATTTCAAGTCTCAAACCGAGTTGTATTGTGAAAGTGCCAAATGAATTGAAAACTAGTTGAACTTTTCTAGTTAGCGACGGCAATCATAGGAAAGCAAAAGAAAAGATTCTGCCAAAGAACCTTGGAGCAAGGAAATTAAATCAAATGGTAAGCAAAGACAACCACAGTCAAGAACGCCACTTTGAAAAATATGGAAAAAAGGCATTTTGCTAGTGCTTGATGGGTTTAGGAAAGTGCTATAGGTGTGAATAATCAAGGCATCTTCAGTTGAATTGTTTGGTGAAAAAGAAAAGAGAAAACAAACCACTGACATTTTAAGGATAAGGACAACCCAAGAAATTTTGGAAGGCAGCTGGTCCAAAATTCTGTTTTTGATAAAGCCTTTAACTCAGGTCAAGGGTGAGACTTTAGAGCGTAGAATCGAGCAACTTGTAAAAGCCAGAATTTTTGTAATTAACTTTGAAAAAGCTAAAGAATCTGAAAATGTGGTTAATTGTATGCTTATGATTCAAGATCAGCCTTACACTGTTCTATTCAATTCAGGTGCATCACATTCTTTTATTTATTTATTTTTTTTAGTTTGTTTCTAGTTTGTTTGTTGATATTTTGCGATTCACTCCTACTTTGTCTTATTATGCATTCAAGAATTAATTTTTATGCAAATAGAAATTGTGTCATGCATGTTAAAATTCATATAAGAAGTTGCAAGCAGAGTTGATTTTCATATCAATTCAGACTTTTGATGTCATATTGGAATGGAGTGGTTGGTAAAAAATTTTGCTACATTTGAACAGGAAAAATAGGTAAAATTCAATTTGACTAGAGAGAAGTAATTTTATTTTCTCGTAATAGGAACACACAATCTTTATGGATTAGTACACAGTGAAAGTTGAGAAGTACTTGTAAAGTGATGAATCAGTGTTTTCTAGCCAAATTAAAAGCGCCGAATAAAGATGTGCAAGGTTTGAAAACCATCTCAGTTACAAAATTTCTTGATGTATTTCCTGAAGAATTGTCAAGGCTATTACCAAAATGGTGAGTTGAGTTTGACATTGATGTGTAACCAGGGACGTATGTAATTTTCAAGTCTCCTTACTGGATGGCTCCGAAGGAATTACAAGACTTGAAATGTCAGTTGCAGGAATTGATAGATTAGAGTTTTATTAGACCAAGCATTGGAGTGCTCTAGTATTGTTTGTTAGGAAGGAAGATTGATCTATGCGGTTATGCATTGATTATAGAGCTAAATAAGGTGGCAATCAATAGCAAATATTCTTTGCCTATGATTGATGAACTATTTAATCAGTTAGATAGTGCTACTATGTTTTTCTTGATTGATCTGAGATTGGGATGTCACAGGTCAGAGTTAATATAGCAGATAAAACCATAATTGTCTTTGGAACCAAGGCATTGCATTCTTGGGGCACGTCTTTATTGATTAGTACACAGTGAAAGTTGAAATAACCTAGAATTTTAAAGGAATATAGAATGTGAACACTGTTTTCAAGAATTAAAAAAATATTTGACCACTGCTCAAGTATTAACTATCTCATCATATATTGAAGGGTTCCAAATTTACTGTGACACATCAGTTTGAGGCTTGGGCTATGTTTTAACGCAAAATAAAATATTAATAACCTATGCATCCAGATAGTTGAAGTCACATGAGAGAAATTAGGTGATGCATGATCTGGAGCAAGCTATTATAGTGTTTTCCCTCAAGATACAGAGACATTACTTATATAGTGTGAAGTTTAAGTCTTGAGTCTGAAATATATTTTCACACAAAAAAACGTGAATTTAAGGTAGAGGAGATGACTTGAGCTTATCAAAGACTTCAATCTGGATATATAGTGTTGTCTTGATCAAACAAATGTAGTTGTTGATGCTTTGAGTCGCAAATCCACATGTATTGCAAGCTGGATTTTTACTCAAGAGTTGGAATTGATTAAAGAAATTGATACCTTGTAATTGGAGGTTAGAAGACCGGGTGATATGGGATATTTATATCAGTTGATCGTGCAACCAACTCCGAAGATAGAATCAAGGCAGCTCAGAGAGTTAACAGTGAATATTCAAAACTCTTGAAACAACTTCGATCTGGAAAGATGTCGGATATGAATGTTGATGAAAAATGATAAGCAAAATGTAGTTATTAGTATATGTTGATCCTGATTTTAGACAGGAAATCCTACGTTAGGCTCATCATTCACGACACAATTCATCCAGCCAGCAATAAAATTTACAAAAATTTAAAATTAGTATTACGATGGTCAGGTATTAAGAAGAATACCGCTGAATATGTATCTAAATGTCTAATTTTTTAAATTGTAAAGGATTAACATCAGAGACTTAGCTTGTTGATACAATCATTGCCTATATCTGAATAAAAATGAGAATAATTTGCTATGAATTTTGTTATGGGATTTTTTCGATCCAGACAGAGTCGTGATAGTGTTTGGTCATTATTGATAGGCTAACAAAATCAGTATTTGGGTTATCATTAACAAACTAATAAAGTCAGGTCAGTGGAGATGTTAGTCAAATTAAATGTAAAAGAAATTATTAGATTACGCGGTGTTCCAACAATTATGATTTCTGATAGAGATGAAAGGTTCACGTCCACATTGTGGAAAATATTCAACAAGGCTTGAGTTTGCATTTTAGCCCACCATTTCATACCCAGACAGACGAACAATCAGAAAGGTTAATTCATATATTAGAATTTTTGTTGAGGTTGTCCTTGATTTTAGAGGCTATTGGGAAGATGCCATTTCAATTATTGAGTTCGCCTGCTATAATATCTATCAATCCAGTATCAAAATGACTTCTTATGAAATATTGTATGACATAAAATTCAAAACTCCATTAAGTTGGTTGATGTCGGAGAACGTCAAATGTTATTTCCTGAATTAGTTGATGAGACCACAGAAAAAATTAGGTTAATCAGAGACAGATTAAAAGCTGCTTAGGATCGACTGCAGAAATACTATGACCTAAATTACAAAGCAGTGGAATTTGAAAAGTCACACTATTGAAAGATGCTGTTAGATTTGGTCAGGGAAGTAGTTGAGTAACAAGTACATTGGTTATTTTAAAATTATTTAAATGATCGCTCCAGTTGCTTACATACTAGCCTTACCTATTGATTTATTAATTTTTATGATGTGTCTCATATCTCAATGCTGAGAGACTGAGTTTCAAATTCAAACCGAAGGATTTCACATGACGATATTAAAAAAAAAATCTTTCTTGTATTGAAGATCTTGAAAGCATTTCAGAAACAGATTTTATGAAGTCTAGGAACGGACAAATTCTTTTTGTCAAGATAAAGTGGAAGCACATGTTTGAGAAAAAAAGTTATATGGTGAAAGAAGAAAAAAAAGATCCCTTTTTGCTTAAGTAAATTCAAAAATTTTGAAGTCAATTTTTATAAGTAGAGGCGAGTTGTAACATCTAATTTTGAGGAATCAGGTAAAATTTTGGCACATGTAAAATATACGCCAAACTTTTTATCTCTCAAAATTTAATCAAATTAATGTCATAAAATTCTACACAACAAATCGATCAATTTGATATATAATACTATGCATGAATTGTAAGTAAATAGGAAAATATGATATTTTGATCTAACTACTTTATTAAGCCCTTAGATAATTCCTTAGTCCCACCATTATTCCTAGTCAACTCCCTCTCTCACACTCATGCATGCATGGAGTGGTTGGCCTTGATCAAATTGAGACTATTAATTGGGATCATATTTATATGCCACTCTTCCCTTCATTTCTCCCCTCCCACTTCCGTTTTAGCTTTGTTGAAGGGTCCTGTGACCCAACTACTATAGTAGATGGGCCGAATGACTGAGCAGAGCGCCACAACTCATGGCCAAGGGTTCCAAGGAGAAATCGGTAAGAAACTCATTTTAGCGTTATTTGAGACATTCATTTCTTTATGTTTTCATTTTGACTTTTGCAGGGAATTAAAGCCTTCCTCATCATTTGATGCTTTTGTGGTTAGTCGTGAATAGTCACAGGGCTAGTAAATCGAGAGCTACTCTCAGCTAGGCCTAATTTATAGGTAACAGAGAAGGGAATAGGGGAAGGAAGGAAAATATGGATTAGGAAGGTATCGGTAAAATAAGACTTATGCAAGGAAACCCGTTTGAAATAAGTTTTGGCAAATGAAATAGGTTCAGAGTTAAAACCTATGCTAATAATTTCTTGAATTTCCGAGAGAATTACGAATTCCAGGCGGTTCGACAAACTTGAGGAAATTCGTCGTATGGTTACTCTCTCAATTTAGGCGAACTCATCCCGTGTTTATTTAAGAAAAGTAACTGTGTAGGTTTCCATGTGATTATGTGTTTGACATAATTGCATCAACAATTTTCTGCATATTTAATATGAATGCCTGCATAGGTTGTATGAATGCAAACTTGATTAGTATCTTACGATACCTATGATTTTACTATATTTTGAATTTGGTAAACATACTTATGAAATCATTGCTTGCAGACATTTTTTTTACTATGGTTCATGCATATAATATATGAAATGCCTATGATGAATGTTTGTTATAGAAATTATGATTTAAGAAATGTCATAAGTAATGTTTTAGGTAGACTATTACATTAATACATGTAAATACAGATGATAATGAACGATGAGATTCTCGACTTCTGGGATTCAGACGTAGATGAAACTCAAATAATCATTGGGATCAGATAGGGACGGAATGTTAGAAACTGTTGGTACCAGAGAGACTATTGATAATTGTTATGTTGGTAGGGCTTAACTTTTAATTAATAGTTAATGTAGCCTTCGGGCTGGGTGACGACTTATGACATGAAAATAATTGTTGCCTATATAATTGCATGTGATATTTCTATGATTGGATTGATGGCTATTATGAACATGCTTATGATTACGCATGAATAGATTAATTATATATTTTATACAACACTCATGATTCTCTGCATCACATTCCTTTCCTTGTACATGTTTTATATGATTATTTTATGTTGGGCATGTGTTGTGGACATGCACATGACTTACAATGTTCTTTTCCGTTGAAAGAAATTTATTTTAGACTTGAGTATTTTGCTGTGTTTTTTGTAATCAACTCTACGTTGATGACTTTCAAGAAAGAGTACGGAGCATCGAGACAGACAACGATGTGCGACTTGTACAACTTTTGCATTACAGTTTTGGGAGCTTGTATATACATTTGGGTACGTAGTTTTATTATGTTGGATTTAGCAGCTATGTGTGTGTGTGTTTATGTATATATGATTTTCATGCTTCCAAGTATATATATGAATGTGAATGATTTATAAAATGAAATGTATCAAGTGCGTTTGTGGCGATTTAGTCATACTAGTTCATCACTCACTGGGTCTTGATTCTGCAAGTCAGGATAAATGTTGTTGAGAATTTATTTTGACCGAATAGTCAGCCTCAATCGCATTGTTGTTGACCCTTTAGCGGGGGAGGGATAATTTGGGTGTCACATCATATGCATGTACTATTTTCAAAATATACTTTTTAGTGGTTAATATGCACACCTGTTCAATAAAAAATAGCGACATCAGTAAATATAGTAGTGTCTGCTCAAATTTATTTTTCTATAATATATGAGGGCATTCAACAACATGCATAAATTTCTAAATACAATTTCATATCAATATATCACATAATAAACCTTTAGAAAATATTATTCTTAATTTAACATATCATTATCTCACCTAAATTGATTTGAGCATTTTTGCGATGGGTTTTCTTGGGCTTGCTGTTTACTACGTGGAATTCATAATTCTTTTATAATTGTAAGTTCTAATTTTAAACTCTTATTAAGCTAAACAAACGAGATTAACTATTGTCTTCTTAGGTTTTGGGGAGTGGCTTCCGACCTAGGATGAAAGCATCTTGGTCTGAATAAATTTCTTTGAGCGTAACAATTGATGCTTAATTGGGTGAGTGATATTTAGTTAGGGACTGCCATTGCTCTGGTCTGTCTTTTTGAATTGGGCGAGTGCCCTCTTGAACTAGATGAGTTGTTTAGTCTTGGCGAGCTCTTTGTTACCATTTCAAACTTTATATTTTAAATGTGAATTTAGTATCTTGATTCTCTTCCATCTCTCAAAAGTCGCTTGCCAAAAGCTCAATAGAATTATCTGCGACATTTATTATCTATTTTTATTATGTAGAAAGAAGACAATAGTCTTTACCATTGCTTCTTTATTCTGGTATTAGAATTAGCACCATTTATTTTTTTTTAACAGTGACACCGATACGACCTCATTGCACGTCGGGAATCTCATCCACTTATAACTATCTTGGATGAATTGGTTTCACATATGCTTTCCTCTCTTCCTTTCTTTTGGTTGTCAACTTGGTTTAGCATGTTAACTATGGCTAAATTGTCTCCTCATTTCAATATGGAAGTGAGTGTAATGCCACCCCCAATGGTTGTGAAGATCTCCCATTGTGCAATGCAACAAAATGTCAGTCTCAAGCATTTTAAACTCATGATTTCTAATGATGATCGACTCACCCTGCTAAAAAAATCCAATAAACTAGTTCAGGGTGGGATTGTGGCGTAGTGGTGGATCTCAAAGAGGACCAAGATCATCAACCACTCATTCGTGTTCTTCCCAAATTTCCCTTCATTGAATACTTCTGTGGTGTCAAGCTGGTTCCCTGATGGTCCTAACTTAAGATCCTTGTTTCTTAGAACAGATAATAAAAAATGTTTAAGCATTTAGGCAGATGTCTGGTTGATTTTTTTTAAAAATTTTTTTTTCCTTTGCTCTCAGATGAGATTGATTAAAGTCATTGATTTTCAAGCAAGAAGAAGCTAGCTGAACGAGTCATGACGAAAGGTTGGTCTATTAAATTTTTTTTCTTATTGACAAGGGTTATCTTAGTAAGTCCCGTGGTGGCTATCANTCTAACATTTATGGCACAAGACCATCGTCTTATGAACGAGCGGTTATGGGCTATTTTGTGAAGACTCAAGGAGAAAGTTCCTAATAGAACTCCAAGCCTTAGGAAAACATCTTCACGACTTTTTCGTCACATACACACACCAAATGCACAAAATTCACAAAATTGTACGAGGTCGGTCTTCAGCTGAACCTAAAGGACGGGTGAAAATGCGAACATCTTGGGCAACACCACGATGAACAACTTCAAAATGGATCTGCAATAGATAAACATCAAAACACATCATATAAACATATTCACATCACCTATTACCTTATTTAGTTTAAATAACAACTCATAGGATCACTCTTTAGGCTTTTTGCACAACTCTATTGTACAATTATAAGTCCTAACGCTTTAGGATTCCGAGGTTACCATACGATACATGTGTAATTATAAGTCCTAACGCATTAGGATTTTGAGGTTACCGTTCGGTACGGTGTAAATCCTCTACCTTTAGGCTATTTGCACAGTCCGACATTGTGCAAACATAAGTCCTAAATCTTAAATAATTTACAGAATTGAAATATCAAATTACATCGCTTTAAAGACATAAAGCCAAATAATAAGATAGTTGGGAGTTCACCTAGGTTTTTCCCCGGATCCGTGATATCCCTTACTTTTCTTTCTTTTGAATTCCTTAAATAATTGTTCCTATTTTGAGTCATTCACATTTGATTTTTTCCATGTCCAATCGTGAAAACCTAAACTTTGAAATCTTGAAAGCAAAACCATCTGATCTTAATCGAGGATTTTCTTAAATGACTCAAGTTATTTAAGATATAATTAACTATAGGGGCTTGCCTCTATAGGGAACCAGGAACCCAGATAAAATAAACCCTATCTAACAACAAAACCACCTGATCTTAATCGAGAGTCTTCTTAAGTGATTTCGATCATTTAAGATGTAATTAACTATAGGGGCTTGCCTCTATAGGGAACCAGGAACCCAGATAAAATAAACCTTATCTAATTTTTTTTATATTAGGTAGGAGAACTTGTTGGCCTTTTTTTTATAAAATATTTTGCAAACCAAAACGAATGTCACAAATTCTTTAGTCTAGGTGATTGAATCCCTATTACAAGTATATATTTATTTTTTCGGGATAAATGTATTACCTGTAGTATTGTATTCAATCATCTAAACAATTTAAAATGTGAGACTCGTTTGGTCTCACTAATTTTAAAAATTAAAATGTTACTTTTAAAAATAAAAAAGGATTATATTTATATTTAAATTTTTTTCAAAATCACAAAATCATCATTTTTTTAAATCACGAAGTTAAAAACGGCCGACAAATTCTGGCGAATCCGCTGGGGACTTGTTCCTCTCTCCATCTTTGATCAGGTGGTTATGTTTTCATACATCGGTGGTGTGTCCATGTCCCTCATGGGCCAGACAATCATTCTTCTGTTGACTTACTGCGCTCATTTCTTCCTTGAGTCTAACTTCTCTTGGAGTCCAGGACCGTCTGCTTAACCATCCTTAAGTGGAAAGGTCCAGGACCCTAATGTTTAGTAGGGTGGACCCCTAATAGGTGTGGTGTGTTAAGGTCGGGGTGGGTCCAATGTGGAATAAATCATTTCCTATTCTGGGCTAGCTCTTATGCCTTATAATCGCTTTACTTCTCTTCTGAAATTTGCTTGTCCTTTTTTTTACAAATCACGTCAAATTCCCTTCCAACTTTCGTCGACAATGTTGAAATCTCAAAGCCCAATACCAAAACAAATGACAAATTTGTGACAAAAATCACATGGATAAATTTTAAAGGATACCCGGTTCATAAGACACGTGCGTTAACTTGAGTACTGCCGCTGAAACTACAAGGTCTTGAATGATACTGACACTCGGAAATCTACAATTGAAAGGAATAATGTCGTCGCCAAGCTTGACTTTCCTGTTCAACGTACCCACTGATAAGAATGCCCGTCACATTGCTTCCGCGATTCAGTTTGGGTCCGGACTTGAGGAATTTGAAGTACTACTTGGAAAAGCACCTCATGTGATAACGAAAGTGGCTGCTTCAGATATTCAGGAGCCGTCCTCCAGGTTCGACTTAAACAGTAACCACGATTTTCCTTCCCTCAAGAAGGAGAAGATCAGTGATACTCTCGCTGCTGCTATCAAGGTTCCTACTGCCGCCAGGATCGTTATAGCTTCACCTACTGGGTTCACCGTCACTGCACCAGCCTTTTTGTCAACTAAAGGAAAGGAAATTTTGTATGAAGACAATTCGATGAATGTTTTTGTCCCTCTGTACTCTGCATTTGAAGTTGGCTCTTTATCTAAGTCCACGCCACTGACACGTTCCCAAAGAAGGAACCACAGGAGGAGGGAATTGAGGGCTCAGAAAACACAAGCAGCCAAGCTAGCTTCAACACAGACAACTTCTCTACTGGAGGTTAAGTCAATGGAAACCTCCCTTCACCTCAAGTGGAGCAGGTTTCATCATTTGTCTGCTACCAATGGAAAAGAAAGTATCTGTAAAATTGCTGCCAGATTGCCGTTACCACCTCGTCATCAAGGAGAAAAGAGAAAAAAGTCCGAATCACTTACCCAAATCTGCTTCTTCTTTGAAAGTATAGCACGAAAGGAGAACTGCTCAGTTGCTGAGATCTTAAGAAGAATGGGTTGTGTTGTATCCCCTCAAATGAAGAGGCGGATATTGGATGAATGTGAATCTATTCGACAACCTCGTAGACCCACGAAAAAGGCCAAAGAGGTGCCACCACCGCGGATTTCTGCCAAACTCTGATTGGGAAATCGAATAATTACCGACGTCGCTACTACTAGATTTAATCCACAAAACAAAAATCAGATAAACTACGATCAGTGTCAAGATCATCGCCCTTAGTGGGTGGTAAGAGATTGCCTACTGTTGCATTTGATCTGCGCACTAGGGTCGCTACTTCTCTTCGCCGTATTGATGCCATCAACAAGACACACCGTCTCCAGTCATCAGTATCTCAAGGGAAGGTTTGGAGGCCTAATGGCGCTAGTCAGAAGTCATCAACAAGTGCAAGAAGCTCTCACCCCAGGGAAGAGCCCAAGTCCAAAATGGAAGTTGTCACACCAAAATCTAACACAAGCACAGATGTCTGCCAGAGTTCATCAGTTGATCTTAAAGTGATTAAAGGAAACTCAATTGAAAGAACACTGGAGAAACTCAGACTTGATATTGCAGAGCTCTCAAAGGAGCAATGAAAAAATGATGAAAATGAAGATTTTAGTTTGATGGATAATGTGGAAGAAGGGTATGCAGACATTCTTGTTGCTGAAACCCGAACTTCTTCATCATCACGTGATGCCTCACAAGCTGCAGAGGCGAGTACCCATGATGAATTACGAAGGGAAATCCAAATATGAGATATGAGCAAATGGCCGAGATGGCGAAAAAGTTGGAGGAGACGATGGTTGTTGTTGCTACACTGCAAAGTCAGCCACAATCTCCACTAACTATTTCCCCAGAAGTGAATCAAGTGGAAGTTGTGCCCGTTTCAGAAGGAAGAAACGACCCTGGCCCTTCTAGCATAAATAATCCACCAGAAAGAGAACCAGTTGAAGTTTTAATACCAGAAAAGAATATCCAGCAAATAGTGGAAACACAAATACAAAAGGCATCAGCTCAATCCAAAGGAGGATCATCAATTTTAAGGGGTAAACCATATCCAGAAGAGTTTGATATGGTTCAATACCCAAAGGGATTTGTGTCGCCAACCTTCAAGATATTTGATGGAACAGGAAACCCCCGACAGCATGTTGCACACTTCCGGGCAAGTTGCTGCAATGCGGGGGTAGCGAAGCATTGCTCTGCCGACAGTTTGTGAATAGTCTTTTAGGTGTTGCTTTTGATTGGTACGCTGAATGGCCTAATGGCTCAATTAAGACTTTCGCAGAACTAGAAGACTTATTTATCAAGAGGTTTGCTGGAGCTCAGCACCATATCACCATCGGTGATCTTGTGGTCGAGCAACAGAAACCAAATGAGACATTAGTCGACTACATTCTGCAATGGAGGAACCTAAGCATGAAGTGCGAGCCACAGTTACAAGAACAACATGTAATTGGAATTCTGCTAAAAAGCATACATGGTCCAATCGCTTTTATGCTTAAAGGATTCACTATCAGAATATTTGAAAAGTTGCTAAGCAAAGCTGCAGGTCTGCAGGAAGAGGTTAAGCCATTTGGATTTATGGAAAAAAATGAGAAGTCAAAGCCGATGAAGACATTTGAAAAGAAAATTGGGACAGTGGCGACAGTGGACAGAGGTAAACAACCAATTCAGATTAAAGTTGAACAACCTCAGCAGAGTTACAAACGTCCGCAGCACAATAATCAAGAACATTCCTAGCAAAATCAACAAATTAATTAGCATTATGGTCAGCGACAGTTTCAACAGAGATCCTACAACACGGATATGTGACAGGGTCCGACTATGATGAATCGATTTAGCAGAGTCTACTCCTTCAAAGATGAGGCGGTGGGGAAGATATTCAGAAATTTAATCAAGAGACCTGAGTTCAGGTTGCCAGAGCCGAAGAAACCAGATGAGGTGGATAAGAAGTATTACCCTAGATATTGCTCTTATCATAGAATGCTTGGTCACACCATAGAGGGTTGTATCAGTTTTAAAGAGTGGCTCGAGAAGAACTTCAATAATGGGAGCATAGTGATCCCAGAAGAGTATTTGAAAAGAACCTGAAAAAGGTTTTGTCAATATGATTTCGGTCGATCCCAATATTCTGATTAACTCCGGTGCAGCTTTCGAGGAATGTAACTTCTTTTGATTACTATTGTACAACTTTTATTGTCGAAAGGAATGTTAGTGATATCAATGTTTGTTTATCTCATCCCTTCCACTGATAAATGAAATAAAAGAAAATTTGTTGTTGTTCAAAATTGTTCAATGCTTGAAAAGCTCGGCATCCCAAAAGAAAATTTTTTGGATATTTTTAATATGAATATGACTTCAGGGGAGAATGAAATTAATTTCCTAATAACTGAGTCATCCACTTTAAAGAATTCGAACTGGGTCGTAAGTTGATTTCAAAATAAGATAGAGTGATTATAATACGAGTAATTGACTCGGGATATCACGAGCCTTTTAATTTCCTGCCACTTGACTGGGTCCTGACTTTCGAACGATTTATAGTATCTCAGAATTCGTCTTAAGAAATATTTGAGGATTATTAGTTAGGAAAGTTTAGACATTCAAAATCTTTAACATATATCCCACCAGATATAGTAATTCTCAGAAAACAAACGGAAAAAAAAAGTGAGAGTTCCCTGAGAAGAAGCTTGAGTGAGCATAAAATCAAAAATTGGTGTCTCAATTCAGACATTAAAAATCTTTAAATCATGCTCTACCAGATATAGTAATTTTCTATAAAAAAGAAGCAGAAAGGGGAATTTAAAAAAAAAAATGAAAAGTCTCCATGAGAAGAAGCTTGAGGTGGATATATAATCCAAAATTGGTGTCCGGGTTTCCCCTAATTAATGAGATTTGAAATGCTCTCTAAAGGAAATTCTCCGGATATTATACTCAGAAAAATGTTCAGTGATCTTGTCTTTTTGGTCGACTATTAATTGACTCAGAAATATCCTTGGGAGATGAAAAATGTTATAATCACATGAGCAAAATTTCTGAGATTTGCTTAGGCCCAGAAAGAAAGAGCTAAAGCAAAAGGCTATGTTATTAACAATTAATGAAATTTTACCTTGAAGTCATATCTTTCAGTGCTCAGAAGATTCAACCTCGACATTAATTCCAGAATGTCAAGACGATTCCTCAGAACAACATGGACGTTATTTACACAAAATCAGTACTGAAGAAATGATAACATACACTACCGCGACAGTACAAGGTTGCAGCCCCTCAAGCTGTGACGTTCTTAGAAGTAGCACATCTTTATGTGTACTTGGGAGAATATAATTCGGAAAGTACCTTAAAGAATAAATCATTTTTACACATACCTGCAGTCAACGGATGGTACCTCAAGAAGTGCTATGCATCCTAGAGTTTCAAAGACAACATCGCTCTTAGAAACATGGATGCTGCACTTGTCTAAAACTGGGTCCTCTTCCTCTTGTGGAAGAGGTTAGCTGGCTCTATAGAACCACACTCTTCTCAGACCCTTGTCTGGTGCATATGAGGTTTGGCTGGTTCTACAAAAATAGAGCCGCATCTCTTCCCACAGAGATAATTCTTCAATCTGCTTTGGGGTTGGATGCGAGTCTTTGACATTCCTTCTCGGGCTGATTCTTTGTTCGCCTTTTGGGATTAATTTGAGTGCCTCCAAAATTCTTTCCCAATGTGCCTTTTTTTGAACTTTCATAAACTTCATAATTCTTCACAAATATTCATATATTTGCAACATCTACATAAACTTTCACAAAATTCTACACTGCATAAATCTTTACAGACATTTTTCACAACTCTTCTAAATTTCAAAAGTTCCATAAGAATTTCACAAACCTCCGCAAATCCCTGCATCCACAATCCCAACAAATCATTTACAAATCTTTGCAAATTTTCACAATCTCTGTATTCACAAATCTCTGCAAATTATTCACAATTTCACAATCTTCATAAATCTCCGCAATTTTACAATTTCACAAGTCTCCAAGTCGTCTCAGCACTCAACACTCAGCACATTTGGAATAGACTTATTTCTATTCTTTCTCAGCATGTTTAGGATAGGTTCAATCCTAGTCCTTTCTCAGCACTCAGCACTCAGCACTCAACACATTTGGAATAAACTTATTTCTATTCTTTCTCAGCATGTTTGGGATAGGCTCAATCCTATTCTTTCTCAGCACTCAGCACATTTGAGATAGGTTCAATCCTATTCTTTCTCAGCACTCAGCACATTTGAGATAGGTTCAATCCTATTCTTACTCAGCACTCAACACATTTGAGATAAGTTCAGTCCTATTCTTTCTCAGCACTCAACACATTTGGAATAGGCTTGGTCTCTATCTCAACATATTTGAAATAGGTTTAATCCTTATCCTTTCTCAGCACTCAGCACTCAACATATTTTGGATAATTTCAATCATATCCTTTCTCAGCACTCAGCACTCAGCACTGCATATTTTGGAATAATTTCAATTCTCACTTCGGGACAATACCCAAATTCTGATTCCCCTTGATCAGCTCTTGAGTTGGATGTGAATCCTTGCGCTTTCCTTCTCAATCTGATCTTTTCTGCTACCTCTTGGGTTGGATGTGAGTCCCTGAGCATTCCTTCCCAATGTAGTGATATGTTTTCATATAATATCAACTTTAAAGGTTAAGGATCACAACATCCGATACCGCATTGCTTTAGGAGTCTCTCCTATCACAATCTTTCAAAATTTGACTATCATTTCGAGGTTGGTACCCAATACCTGAAATTCAATAATTTGGAAATTATTCGCATACCCCCAGCTGAAATCTTGTTTCCTCGAAACTCGATGATTCAAAATTTGCTTGTTAACTCTCCAGCGGAAGACCCAATTCATGCATTCGCAAAATCTTTCTCGAGCTTTGGGTTCCGTATTGGGAATCCAACTCAAATTCAATTTCATATCAAGTTCGACCTTTGATCGGCCTACTTAAACATTCCTTGGTTTGTTGATCCATTCGGTCAACACCAATACGCGCGGTGTGCTTGGTCAGCACACCCTACCTATTGCGGGTCCATTTGTTGACCTCATTTTTGAGGTCATTTCTTTTTTCTTAAGGTCTTAGGATCTAGCTCTAGGAGTTCTTATTGATCATCTTAGAAAACTAGAATTGAGATCCATTCTTTTAGAAATTATAAGCACTTTCTATTTTTCTTTGATGTCTAACATTTATGGAACAAGACCATCGTTTTATGAACGAACGGTTATGGACTATTTTGTGAAGACTCAAGGGGAAAGTTTCCAATAGGACTCCAAGCCTTAGAAAAACATCTTCACGATTTTTTTGTCACATACACACACCAAATGCACAAAATTCGCAAAATTGCACGAGGTCGGTCTTCAACTGAACCTAAAGGACGGGTGAAAATGCGAACATCGTGGGACAACTTCAAAGTAGATCTGCAATAGATAAACATCAAAACACATCATATAAACACATTCACATCATCTATTACCTTTTTTAGTTTAAATAACAACTCATAGGATCACTCTTTAGGCTTTTTGCACAACTCTTGTACAATTATAAGTCCTAACGCTTTAGGATTCCGAGGTTACCATACGGTACGGTGTAATCCTCCTGTCATTTTAGGCTATTTGCATAGTCCGACATTGTGCAAACATAAGTCCTAAATCTTAAATAATTTGCAGAATTGAAATATCGAATTACATCGCTTTAAAGACAAAGCCAAACAATAGGATAGTTGGGAGTTCACCTGGGTTTTTCTCCGGATCCGTGATATCCCTTACTTTTCTTTTTTTTTGAATTCCTTAAATAATTGTTCCTATTTTGAGTCGTTCCCATTTGATTTTTTCCATGTCCAACCGTGAAAATCTAAACTTTAAAATCTTGAAAGCAAAATCACCTGATCTTAATCGAGAGTTTTCTTAAATGACTCCAAGTCATTTAAGATATAATTAACTATAGGGGCTTGCCTCTATAGGGAACCAGGAACCCATATAAAACAAACCTTATCTAATTTTTTTTATGTTACGTAGGGGAACTTATTGGCCTTTTTTTTATAAAATATTTTGCAAACCAAAACAGATGTCACACATTCTTTAGTCTAGGTGATTGAATCACTATTGCAAGTGATATATTTATTTTTTTCGGGATAAATGTATTACCTGTAGTATTATATTCAATCATCTAAACAATTTAAAATGTGAGACTCGTTTGGCCTCACTTATTTTAAAAATTAAAATGTTACTTTTAAAAATAAAAAAGGATTATATTTATATTTAAATTATTTTTAAAATCACAAAATCATCATTTTTTAAAATCACGAAGTTACAAACGGCCGACAATGATCACTCCAGTTGCTTACATAATAGCCTTACCTATTGATTTATTAATTTTTATGATGTGTCTCATATCTCAATGTTGAGAGACTGAGTTTCAAATTCAAACCGAAGGATTTCACATGACGATATTAAAAAAAAAAATCTTTCTTGTATTGAATATCCTGAAAGCATTTAGAAACATATTTTATGAAGTCTAGGAACAGACAAATTCTTTTTGTCAAGATAAAGTGGAAGCACATGTTTGATAAAAAAAGTTATATGGTGAAAGAAGAAAAAAAAGATCCCTTTTTGCTCAAGTAAATTCAGAAATTTTGAAGCCAATTTTTATAAGTAGGGGCGAGTTGTAACATCTAATTTTGAGAAATCAGGTAAAATTTTGGCACATGTAAAATATACGCCAAACTTTTTATCTCTCAAAATGTAATCAAATTAATGTCATAAAATTCTACACAACAAATCGATGAATTTGATATATAATACTATGCATGAATTGTAAGTAAAAGGGAAAATATGATATTTTGATCTAACTACTTTATTAAGCCCTTAATTAATTCCTTAGTCCCACCATTGTTCCTAGTCAACTCCCTCTCTCACACTCATGCATGCATGTTATGATTGGCCTTGATCAAATTGAGACTATTAATTGGGATCATATTTATATGCCACACTTCCCTTCATTTCTCCCCTCCCACTTCCGTTTTAGCTCAGCTGAAGGGTCTTGTGACCCAACTACTATAGTAGACGGGCCGAATGACTGAGCTGAGTGCGACAACTCATGGCCAAGGGTTCCAAGGAGAAATCGGTAAGAAACTCATTTTAGCGTTATCTTAGACATTCATTTCTTTAAGTTTTCATTTTGATATTTGCAGGGAATTAAAGCCTTCCTCGTCATTTGCTGCTTTTGTGGTTAGTCGTGAATAGTCACGGGGCTAGTAAATCGAGAGCTACACTCTCAGCTAGGCCTAATTCATAGGTAACAGAGAAGGGATTAGGGGAAGGAAGGAAATATGGATTAGGAAGGTATCAGTAAAATAAGACTTATGCAGGAAACCCGTTTGAGATAAGCTTTGACAAATGAAATAGGTTCAGAGTTAAAACCTATGCTAAGAATTTCTTGAATTTCCGAGAGAATTACGAATTCCAGGTGGTTCGACAAACTTGAGGAAACTCGTCGTATGGTTACTCTATCAATTCAGGTGAACTCATCCCGTGCTTATTTAAGAAAAATAACTGTGTAGGTTTCCATGCGATTATGTGTTTGACACAATTGCATCAACAATTTTCTGCATATTGAATATGAATGCCTGCATAGGTTGTATGAATGCAAACTTGATTTGTAACTTACGATACCTATGATTTTACTATATTTTGAATTTGGTAAGCATACTTATGAAATCATTGCTTGCAGGCATTTTTTTTACTATAGTTCATGCATATAATATATGAAATGCCTTTGATGAATGTTTGTTATAGAAATTATGATTTAAGAAATGTCATAAGTAATGTTATAGGTAGACTATTGCATTAATACATGTAAATACAAATGATAATGAACGATGAGATTCTCGACTTCTGGCATTCAAACATAGACGAAACTCCAAGAATCATTGGGATCAGATAAGGACGGACTGTTAGAAACTGTTGGTACCAGAGAGACTATTGATAATTGTTATGTTGGGAGGGGCTTAACTTTTAATTAATAGTTAATGTAGCCTTCGGGCTGGGTGACGACTTATGACATGAAAATAATTATTGCCTATATAACTGCAAGTGATTTCTATGATTAGATTGATGGCTATTATGAACATGCTTATGATTACGCATGAATAGATTAATTATATATTTTATACAACACTCATGATTCTCTGCATTACATTCCTTTCCTTTTACATGTTTTATATGATTATATTATGTTGGGCATGTGTTGTGGACATGCACATGACTTACAAATGTTCTTTTCTGTTGAAAGAAATTTATTTTAGACTGGAGTATTTTACTGTGTTTTTTGTAATCAACTCTACGTTGTTGACTTCCAAGAAAGAGTACAGACCATCGAGACAGACAACGATGTGTGACTTGTAGAACTTTTGCATTATAGTTTTGGGAGCTTGTATATAATTTTGGGTACGTAGTTTTATTATGTTGGATTTAGCAGCTATGTGTGTGTGTGTGTGTGTGTGTGTGTGTGTGTGTGTGTGTGTGTTTATGTATATATGATTTTCATGCTTCCAAGTATACATATGATTGTGAATGATTTATAAAATGAAATATATCAAGTACGTTTATGGCGATTTAGTCATACTAGTTCATCACTCACTGGGTCTTGATTCTGCAAGTCAGGACAAATGTTGTTGAGAATTTATTTTGACCGAATAGTCATCCTCAATCACATTGTTGTTGACCCTTTAGCGGGGGAGGGATAATTTGGGTGTCACATCATATGCATGTACTATTATCAAAATATACTTTTTAGTGGTTAATATGCACGCCAATTCAATAAAAAATAGCGACATCAGTAAATATAGTAGTGTTTGCGCAAATTTATTTTTCTATAATATATGTGGGCATTCAACAGCATGCATAAATTTCTAAATACAATTTCATATCAATATATCGCATAATAAACCTTTAGAAAATATTGTTCTTAATTTAACATATCATTATCTCAGCTAAATTGATTTGAGCATTTTTGCGATGGGTTTCCTTGGGCTTGCTGTTTACTATGTGGAATTCATAATTCTTTTGTAATTGTAAGTTCTAATTTTAAACTCTTATTAAGCTGAACAAACGAGATTAACTATTGTCTTCTTAGGTTTTGGGGAGTGGCTTCCGACCTAGGATGAAAGCATCTTGGTCTGAATAAATCTCTTTGAGCTTAACAATTGATGTTTAATTGGGTGAGTGATATTTAGTTAGGGACTGCCATTGCTCTGGTCTGTCTTTTAGAATTGGGCGAGTACCCTCTTGAACTAGATGGGTTGTTTAGTTTTGGCGAGCTCTTTGTTACCATTTCAAACTTTATATTTTAAATGTGAATTTAGTATCTTGATTCTCTTCCATCTCTCAAAAGTCGCTTGCCAAAAGCTCAATAGAATTATCTGCGACATTTATTATCTATTTTTATTATGTTGAAAGAAAACAATAGTTTTTACCCTTGCTTCTTTATTCTGGTAGTAGAATTAGCACCATTTATTTTTTTTTTAACAGTGACGCCGATATGACCTCATTGCACGTCGGGAATCTCATCCACTTATAACTATCTTGGATGAATTGGTTTCACACTTGCTTTCCTCTCTTCCTTTCTTTTGGTTGTCAAATTGGTTTAGCTTGTTAACTATGGCTACATTGTCTCCTCATTCAATATGGAAGTGAGTGTAATGCCACCTCCGAAGGTTGTGAAGATCTCCCATTGTGCAATGCAACAAAATGTCAGTCTCAAGCATTTTAGACTCATGATGTCTAATGATGATCGACTCACCCTGCTAAAAAAAACCAATAAACTAGTTCAGGTGGGATTGTGGGGTAGTGGTGGATCTCAAAGAGGACCAAGATCATCAACCACTCATTCGTGTTCTTCCCAAATTTCCCTTCATTGAATAGTTCTGTGGTGTCAAGCGGTTTCCCCGGTGGTCCTAACTTAAGATCCTTGTTTCTTAGAACAGATAATAAAAAATGTTTAAGCATTTAGGCGGATGTCTGGTTCATTTTTTTTTTAATTTTTTTTCTTTTACTTTCAGATGAGATTGATTAAAGTCATTGATTTTCAATCAAGAAGAAGCTAGCTGAACGAGTCATGACGAAAGGTTGGTCTATTAAATTTTTTTTCTTATTGACAAGGGTTATCATAGTAAGTCCCGTGGTGGCTATTTCAAGTGGACTTATGGTTCATTTGACTTTAAATGAGCTCTTAGGTTATCAGCCAAGGAGGCTGAGGCCAAAGTTCTTATATGACTGGTCTCCAACTTTAGTCCCTACTTAGAGGGTTTGCCTTGAGGACTCATGGTAGTTTACTCTTTCTAGCAATTTTATTAACACAGTTGGGGTTTGTGGGCTGAAGTTGTAGAGTTAAGATAGTCATTGGCTTCTTTAAGGGGATCTATGTTAGTTCAAGAGGAATAATTTGTGAGGTTGGTGCCAATATTGAGTTGGGGAGGTAAAGACTTCCCTCTTATGGAAGAAAAGTTGGGTCCTTTTTCTAATAAGTTCTCTACTGCCACTGGCCAAGTGGTCCAAGAACTGATGGGTGAGTCCCTGATCTTTTGTAGATTTATGGCATCTTCAAGATTTAGGTAATTCTTCGCCAAAAGCGAGTTCATGCCGTGATGGTTGGTTTGGATCACATCCATCTTAACTGATGCATTGTTGAAGCTTATTCTCAAGTTTTTTCTTGGTGGCGAGTAGGGATGAACTGGCTTTTATTTGTAATATGCTAAAAATTGTATTTTAGTTACCGCACTTTATAGTCCCTTTTTTCAATGATTGTTTTGTTTCTTATTAGCTAGTCTTTGTATTGTTCATAGTTAGGTGCACTCCCCATTGAATTTTAGCGCTTGTGCTTTTGCATTATCTATGGTGGCCACCATTGATGCTTTTGGAATAGGAGCTGGTCACGATGTCTATTATGATGAGAGGATTTGATGAAGATTGATCATTTATAGTAGATATGATATTTGGTTTGAAAATTGTAACTTGATATATTTTTTTCCTTTGAAGATCTTTTACATTATGCGTTTTCTTCTAGCACTCTCTCTTTCTCTTTCTTCATGTGCTACTCAAGTATTCTCTGAGTCGTGGCTTCTTTGATGACATATGCTAGAGCATTCGAAGAGGGTGAGAATGCTAAGGTTCATTGGCCATGTCAACACTTGTGAACGTGGTGCATTGGCCTTTGATAATAAGAACTTTAAGGTGCAACCCCCAAAAGCTAGCAAGTTCTCCAACTCGTTCAATAAGTACAAACTATACTTTTTGTTTTTTTGTTATCAATCAATTATAACTCTGCTTGTGACTTACGTTATTCCAAGAGATCATTGACGTCTTGAACTTGTATGGATTTTTTTCTACTTATGTTAATGCCCAACTCATTTGCAAGTATGTCCATTCTAGTTACTCGTACGAGGAAAGAGAAGATACTTTGGAGCATCATCATCTTTCGGAATTTTTTTTATAATAAAGAATTTCAAGGATAGGAGTGTTTGGTTTTCTTTAATTTACATTTGGATGATTGATTGGAAAGATAAGATCAATGTTTAAAAAAACAAGTATGCATTTATTTGATCGATAATCNGTAGAGTTAAGATAGTCATTGGCTTCTTTAAGGGGATCTATGTTAGTTCAAGAGGAATAATTTGTGAGGTTGATGCCAATATTGAGTTGGGGAGGTAAAGACTTCCCTCTTATGGATGAAAAGCTGGGTCCTTTTTCTAATAAGTTCTCTACTGCCACTGGCCAAGTGGTCCAAGAACTGATGGGTGAGTCCCTGATCTTTTGTAGATTTATGGCATCTTCAAGATTTAGGTAATTCTTCGCCAAAAGCGAGTTCATGCCTTGATGGTTGGTTTAGATCGCATCCATCTTAACTGATGCATTGTTGAATCTTATTCTCAAGTTTTTTCTTGGTGGCGAGTAGGGATGAATTGGCTTTTATTTGTAATAAGCTAAAAATTGTATTTTAGTTACCTCACTTTATATTCCCTTTTTTCAATGATTGTTTTGTTTCTTATTAGCTAGTCTTTGTATTGTTCATAGTTAGGTGCACTCCCCATTGAATTTTAGCGCTTTTACTTTTGCATTATTTATGGTGGCCACCATTGATGCTTTTGGAATAGGAGTTGGTCATGATGTCTATTATGATGAGAAAATTTGATGAAGATTGATCATTTATAGTAGATGTGATATTTGGCTTGAAAATTGTAACTTGATATAATTTTTTCCTTTGAAGATCTTTTACATTATGCGTTTTCTTCTAGCACTCTCTCTTTCTCTTTCTTCACATGCTACTCAAGTACTCTCTGAGTCATGGCTTCTTTTATGACATATGCTAGAGCATTCAAAGAGGGTGAGAGTGCTAAGGTTCATTGGCCATGTCAACACTTGTGAACGTGGTGGATTGGCCTTTGATAATAAGAACTTTAAAGTGCAACCCCCAAAAGCTAGCAAGTTCTCCAACTCGTTCAATAAGTACAAACTATATTTTTTATTTTTTTGTTATTAATCAATTATAACTTGGCTTGTGACTTACGTTGTTCCAAGAGATCATTGACGTCTTGAAATTGTATGGATTTTTTTCTACTTATGTTATGCCCAACTCATTTGCAAGTATGTCCATTCTAATTGCTCGTACGCGGAAAGAGAAGATACTTTGGAGCATCATCATCTTTCGGTATTTTTTTATAATAAAGAATTTCAAGGATAGCTGTGTTCGGTTTTCTTTAATTTACATTTGGATGATTGAGTGGAAAGATAAGATCAATGTTTAAAAAAACAAGAATGCATTTATTTGATCGATAATTAGCTGGATTGCATTTAGTTAGCCTACTCCATGTTGTAAGGACAAGATGGACATCCCGACATTGAGATTTGAAGAGTAAACAACTTTCTCCTTTTTTAAAGGTTCCGCATTACACATCAAGCTATTCATTTTCATTAGTGCTTTTGAGAAGTTCTTATGAATGCCTTAGTTGCAGGTGAGGTCAACATTTATGATCTTGATGTTGAAGAGATATTGAGATTTTTGAGGTTGTTGGTGCTAGAGGTTAAAAACGGGAAGTCCACGAGGTGGGTGGCATTGCCTATGATGTTCAAGAAGTTCCCCCATCAATCGACTCGTCACTCCCTTTTGTTGTGCCTACTATTCCCCTTAGTTGNTATTGAGATTTTTGAGGTTGTTGGTGCTAGAGGTTAAAAACGGGAAGTCCACGAGGTGGGTGGCATTGCCTAAGATGTTCAAGAAGTTCCCCCATTAAGCGACTCGTCACTCCCTTTTGTTGTGCCTACTATTCCCCTTAGTTTGTGGCATTGAGTGCTGCCCCCATCGTGGGCCCACTCACTCCCTTCACCTTGTGGGTAGTGAAGATATTGCTGATATGACTACCTTTTTTTCCTTGTGTGTTCATTATGGTGAGTTTCCTTATTTCACATAGTGGGGAGTTCATCATCATTCGTACTTCCTAACTCTTCATATATGCTTGCGATTCACTCAAATCTTCTTAGGGGTTGTTATAAATGATGCACTCACGTAAGAGTGTCAAGAAGTGGGAGAAACTACACGAAGTTATTATATAGAAAATCATAAAGACATGGTGAGTGAAGTAATTTTTCCCTTGTGTGGTTGAGTATGTGGCAGCCTTCTCCAATGATTATATCTCACGTGGAGCTTACAAATTTTTCTATACCTTTTATTCATCCTACTTTTAGGAAGGTATTAATGCTCTCCTCTACAAATATCTCCTTTATGCTGGAACGAGCACTCATGCAAATGATTTGGTAGGAAATTTTACACAAGCTTGCTATTACAATAAGATATGCCATCAAGTCATGAGGAGTTAAGGATGGTGAAGTAGTTGCTTCTCAGGGAATATGACTTCTGCCAAGGGGTTGAGGAGGCGAGAGCCTTGTTGACTATTGTGACAGCCAAGTTGNTAGTTGCTTCTCAGGGAATATGACTTCTGCCAAGGGGTTGAGGAGGCGAGAGCCTTGTTGACTATTGTGACAACCAAGTTGACTTTTGATGGGGCATCTCTCTAAGATATGCTCAGCAAGGAAGGTGCACTTGCCGAATAACTAGAAGAATATACGTTTAATGAGATTTTGAGTTAGCGAGACATTGACTTGAAGCGAAGAGGATTATTGAAGTGATTGAGACGTCAACCCAGGAGGAGATCTTGGTCGAGAAGGACAATCTGGGTATTAACTATTACTTAGAGAAGCTGGTCNCAAGGAAGGTGCACTTGCCGAATAACTAGAAGAATATAGGTTTAATGAGATTTTGAGTTAGCGAGACATTGACTTGAAGTGAAGAGGATTATTGAAGTGATTGAGACGTTCATGGAGACGTCAACCTAGGAGGAGATCTTGGTTGAGAAGGACAATGTGGGTATTAACTATTACTTTGAGAAGTTGGTTGCCTTCAAGGAGCTCTTAAAAAAGTACTAGAAAAAAGCCCATTTTTACCAATTAATGACCAATTATTCTTCAACGGGAGAGCCCAATGGAGCGGGTTCGACTAATGTTTGAGGAGTTTTTTTCTGTTATTTACTCGTAAAAGAGAAAAAAATGACAAATATTGTGAGTTGAATCTATATAACTGAAAGAAATTTTTTTGCATACTTCGTTGTTTTACCTATTTTATGATTTGCATTTAAGTATTATTAAGTCAAGTAATCCTTTAGGCAATCGGGCAAATGACTCTTTTAGGCTTTTAAATTTATTCATATACAGGTTTTCTTAATGATGATTGAGTAATTAACTCCCCATCAAGTAAAATAGATGATCTTTACTAGGGGAGTGTTATGAATGATGTGCAAATGGATAGTTCATCTCATGTCTTGGTTATTTTCTAGTTGTAGCCTTGAATATTTTTGACAGATTTTCGAGTTGGTAGTGGTTTTCATCTACACTTGTTGATAAATGTACTTGCACACTATTCAACTCATATCTTTGTCACAAAAGGCAGAGTCAGATTCGATGGGTAGGCTTTTTAATAGTTCATGAGAATTGAGGTTTGATGCTTGAGATTTGGTAAGTGGATGTAAGTGACTTTTTAACCATCCTAAAACTAGGCTTGTGTCTTGTATATAAATTCCCCCGAAATCTTGACTTATATTGAAGATCCTTTTGAGATAATGCACCTTTTTTATGAACTTGACTCTGAGTAACTTTGGAATTCTTGCCTAATAGTTTTTGCCATGGTGGTAGTTGCATTCTTGGCCTTTTGTTTTATGGGGGTGGCTTCTTTTTTCTATGTTGATATTTATTTTTTGGTATCTTAGTTATTTAAATGAGCACTGCAATATTTTCTTTGAGAGCGTGGACAAGTCTTTTATGCTTGGGGTGAAGACGTTGCTGATTTCAGTAGTGCATCTTGGGTGTCATTTAATAGCTTTGACCACTTATATGGCCTCAAAGGTTTCCAACTTTGCACTCCTACCTCCAATTATAGGATCCCATGCATACAATTTAAATCCTTGAGCCCTTGATTGTATTAAGTTTTCTCTCATTGTTATTTACCTACGAGTGAGAATTTCATAATGACGTGATAAGTTGATACAAATGCTTTAAAAGTGCTCAAGAGTGGCCTTCCAAAGACAACGTTATAAGTAGNTCTCATTGTTATTTACCTACGAGTGAGAATTTCATAATGACGTGATAAGTTGATACAAATGCTTTAAAAGTGTTCAAGAGTGGCCTTCCAAAGACAACATTATATGTATTGGGCGCATCGACTATGATAAAACTGAGTTTTTATTCATTTAGTTTACCATCTTTCTTTTGTAAACCCATAGCTTGAACTTGTTGTAAGGGTCAGGCGGATGCTCCCAAGGTTTATTTTAATCAAACGTCTTTTTGAAAATGTTGTTGACAAACATTTTGGTATCATTTATGTTCTTCTTTTATTATTAGTAATTAGGATTCTAACCATCATTNAACATGCAAGTGTCACTGATCGTTGGGTCCATAGAATCCCATAGCCTGGACATAATCATGGAATCCTCCTCTTCCCATGCTGTAGAGGTTAGATCCCTTTTTTCTGGTCTGGTTCCAAGTAGGTGATTAATTCTCCCTTTGCCTTTTAGGTATGTGCGAACAATTTGGGACCATTTGAGATAGTTCTTCCCTTTGAACCTGTTGGATGCCCGAATATTCTGCAACTCTCCAATTTTCTGAACAGCATTGTATTCTTCAGAATTGTTGTAGTTGGAGATAGTGGCTTCGGATATTGACATGGTGAGGAAGAAAAATGTGCAGCAATTAAGGCTAGAAATCAACCTGTAGAGGTAAAAGAATCGCAGCAATTAAGGCAGCTAATAAAGAAAAATCGAAAGAGCGGCAAAGGACGGCCTTCCTCGTCACAACGTGCTACTCCTTTGGGACGAAGCGGGAGTCGCTACTGGAATCCCGTGCTCGGGAGGAAGAGTCGCTCGTGCTCGGCAAAGAGAGATTTTAGCCGTGCTCGTCGCTTCTGCTCGTGCTCGGAATAGTCGCTCGTGCTCGTCGCTTCTGCTCGTGCTCAGTAGAGTCGCTCGTGCTCGCCGTGCTCTTCGCTTCTGCTCGCGGCAACTACTACTGGTGGATCAAGGCAGAGGACTGAAGCAGCCCGTGCTCGGACGGAACTCGAGGAAGAGTCAGAGAAGCGCGGCAAAGCCTCTAGGGTTTCAACCTGGCTCTAATACCATGTGGGAAATCAAAGGAATAATTTGTATTTCACCTATTCTCTTGAATTGATCATACAAGGTATTATATATGAGATTAAAAAGAGAAAAACTAGGAAATTATTTAACTATTTCCCTAATTTAAGGGATTACAAATTTATTCTCATTTCCTTAATTTAAGGGATTTACCAATTAATTCTAATTTCCTTAATTAAGGAAATTAGAATTAATTCTCACAAATTTGTTTCCATCTCTTTCGCATCTCGACANTCACTAGCATTGGAGGATCATCTCTACAAGTTGACTCTCGAGTTGTTGCTGATGGTAATAAAGAACAGCTCACACGAGATGTGAACTCAGATGATGGCCTCCCTAGTCTCGATGGCATAGATATGGACACTCTGTCAGACTTTCATCTTTCCGTAAGAGTTCCAGTGCTGTTTACTCATTGCAATCTAAATAAAGCTGATATTCGAAATAAATTTTCTTTTAATTGTTGATCCATTTAAAAATTCTTTTGACTATGAGATCTAATCTTTGGGAAAGGAAGGGCTTGATGAATGTTTTATCCTGCTATAAGAATATCATAGCTATGTGCCATGTTGTCACACCTCACACTGGATTAAATTCTAACAAATGGTCGGCTTAGTAGGTTAATGTGCTCTTAAAACTTTTCTTTGAATAAGATATACACCTTGTAAAAGTAGTGGCATTGCAAAGTATTATGATTAAAACGAATAATATCTCATTCTATAGAACCAGCATCAGTATTGATTGAGTTCCCTGCCCTTCAGGACTTGCAATTCGGTTCTCAAGAAAGCATCATGAGCTGGTTGGACCGCATTTGATGATTGGTATGCGGCTGATGTTTTGGAATAGCACGAAAATCATCTGATTAAGGCCAAGTTTTGGGTTCTGCTTAGGATTTTGATGATTCTCAGAAAAGTTACTGAGGCCAAATTTTGAGCTCATAATTCAGCACTTTCCCGAACCATCAAGCTCTTATTCATATAGCATGGTAGCTGAGAATAGCATCTATAATTCAACTTTGTAAAATGGCATTAGTTATTCTATTCCATGTTGCTGAATCAGAAAATTCTAATGCCTAGGAAAACTTGTTTTGCAAATCAATGGCTCTTTCATTGTTTTTTCAGTGGTCAGGCTGCAATGGCTATTCCCTGTAGAACTTTTGTATGTGAACAAACATGTTTTTAATGTTTTCTCTCTATCCACTAACTTCTGTTTGAGACTTGTATTTAAGTTGAAATGGTTTTATTAAAACTAACAGCCTAGTAGTGTGCAATATAGCCTTTTTCATTCAGAATAGAATTTGTTTGATCACACCAAATGCTCGTTACTGGAAACTGGCTTTCAAATGCTTGATAATTTGTTTTTATCGTTAGTTTGGTATATTCATTGATGCTTTGCTGTTTACAAGATGGGACAACCCTAGCTAATGGTGTTTAAGAATCATATGAATCATAAAGAAATGGGAGATTATGGTCCTTCGGCAATAAAACTGGACGTAACNCCCCCCCCCCCCCACATTCCTCTGTTCTCTCATAGGCACCTTGGGCTCCTTCCAAGGTCAGTTAGGATAAATTCTTTCAACATCTTCGTTTTGATCAACTCCACCAGGTTCCTAAAGTATTGAGAATCTTCGGTGCCATGCCAATGGTCTCTATGGAAGGTACATACTCAGTGGTGTCCCTCAAGTGGTCTACTCTCATTGGCTTCAGTTGTTTGATGACATTCTTATTTTGGATAAGCTTCTTTGAGTTTCACTATAGAAACTCATAGAGGTGTGGTTGTTGGATAATGGACAATGGGTCCTTATAATGTTGCCAAATCTAGGTTCATGTTTCTTTTCTATTGGATATAGGCAGCTATTGATACTAAGAGGCAATTAAAATTACTGAGTTCTCCGGATGTTCAGATAATTTTGAGGGTGAAGTCTCTTCTCTGCAGTCTCTCTCTATGGGCTTTTTTTGCCCTATGGTTTTTGAAGTGNAGGCAATTAAAATTACTGAGTTCTCCGGATGTTCAGATAATTTTGAGGGTGTAGTCTCTTCTCTGCAGTCTCTCTCTATTGGCTTTTTTTGCCCTATGGTTTTTGAAGTCGTCTTCACTGTTTGGCCCTCTCTGGAAGGCACCTTATGGTGGCCCTGCCAGGACGAGTTGAGGTAGTTGATTTGATCATGTAGCTATACTCTTCAATATTAATGTAACATTTTGTTCGTTAAAGGCATTAAACCAATGTCCTTGACTACTGCAAGCCAAGTGCAAATCTTAATGAACCTTCCTGTAGGTCTTGGAAGAGGATGGCTTGGGTGATTGTGGGAGTTTGTTTGCTGTCAAACTCTCCCTTTGGAACCTCTCAATGAGATTTTGAAGAGACTCCTCAAACTCCTGTTTCATATTAACAATAGCCTGCAAGTTCTTCTGTGGTCTTTTGGTGTTGGTTAACTGAGTGACGAACAACTTTTTGAACCTGACAAAAGAGGTGATGACTCTCAGCGGAAGATGAGTAAATCACCAAAGAGGCAATTTTTTGAAAATAGTGAAAAATAGGTGACACCTTAATGTATCATCAGTGGTGAGCAGCAATGTCATTATTGATGCCCTTGGAATCCATAATATTGTAGATGTCCCTATATGCTCCTATTCACAAAGAGATAAAAGCTTTGAGCATTCTATTCACCAGAAAATTGTAGATGTCCCTATATGCTCCAAGTAATCCATAATTTACATGGATTTGGGTGTTACAGTAAAAGTTTTAAACAAAGATTAAAAAATTGAATGCTTGATTGGATTTTTATAGACATGTGACCAAAATAATCATGGCTCTGGACTGCACATAGATGACAACACAAACGAGTGCTTCAGAATCTTCCATCACTGTNAGTGAACCTTCCTGTAGGTCTTGGAAGAGGATGGCTTGGGTGATTGTGGGAGTTTGTTTACTTTCAAACTCTCCCTTTGGAACCTCTCAATGTAATTTTGAAGAGACTCCTCAAACTCCTGTTTCATATTAACAATAGCCTGCAAGTTCTTCTGTCGTCTTTTGGTGTTGGTTAACTGAGAGACGAAAAACTTTTTGAACCTGACAAAAGAGGTGATGACTCTCAGCGGAAGATGAGTAAATCACCAAAGAGGCAATTTTTTGAAAATAGTGAAAAATAGGTGACACCTTAATGTATCATCAGTGGTGAGCAGCAATGTCATTATTGATGCCCTTGGAAGGGGTCTTCTCTTTTACAATCTCCTTTCTAAGCGTATTTGTCAGCCACAGTATTTTTCTTTCTACTCTCGTTTAGGGTTGGGAATTTTTTTCTCAGCTAGGCTTGTAAGTTTCATCCCTGGTGTGTGTGGTGGTCAGTTATCTGGCGCTTGAGGGCTTGTCCTTATTTTAAGTCCGAATAACTTTCCAGCATCTCCATCCTCGTGACCCTCCTTTAAGCTTGCTCCAAAGCATCTAATTCATTTGTGTGGTCATCTCTTCTCAATCGTCACGTTTAAGTTTTATTCTCCATCCTTTGGGGTGCTTTGATATTGGGGTGACCGAATTTTCAGTGTAGTTTTAGTTTTTTGGCATCAATCTGAACTTACCGCATTTGAAATGATGTTTGATCCAAATTTATTTATAGATAATTCTACTCCTGACAGGGATTGCTTACTGATCCAAATTTATTTATGAATAATTCTACTCCTGAAAGGGCTTGCGAGACTAAAGCTGATATGAGCAAATAAAAAATGGAGGAGAATCTAGAGATAAAAGCTTTGAGCATTCTATTCCCCAGAATATTGTAGATGTCCCTATATGCTCTAAGTAATCCATAATTTACATGGATTTGGGTGTTACAGTAAAAATTTTAAACAAAGATTAAAAAATTGAATGCTTGATTGGATTTTTATAGACATGCGACCAAAATAATTNTGGTTCGTTTAACTAACCGAACGAAAAAAATTTGTTTGTGTTTGTCTCGTTTACTTATCGAACGAATCGAACGAATCGAACACGAACTCATTGACGAACCGAACACAAACTGTTCGTGAACAACGAGCTTTTTTGACAGCCCTAGAATAGACCGAAGAAGAGGAAAACGAAGGCGGGACAAGGAGAAATTATTGGATACCGAGGACTCAATCGGTGCCGATTTGAAATGGNTTAGTGTGGAGCCTAGTCCGATCGCTTCTCGCTCCCGCCTCCTTACGCCGATCGTGAAACTCCTGCTCCTCTTTCGCGAATCGTCGCGACATCTCCCGCGACGCCTGTTGTTACGTGAACCGCTCTCGCCTCCGCTCGTGTCTCCCGCCTCTGTTCGTGTCTCCCGCCTTTCCTTAGCCTAGAAGCATCGCTTCGCCTCCTTTAATCGTGAAAAGGAACGGCCTTCTGTAGTTTAGAAGTCACGTTTTGAGTTCTTCTTCGAACTTCCTCGGGATAGAGAAAGAGTTCTTCGGGTTTCCTTGGGATTGAGAAAAAGAAGTGCAAGAAGTAGTTCCTCGTGGTAGAAGGAATAAGAAAGAAGAATAAGAATATTGTTCTCCCTCGACTTCTTCTTAGTGGCTTGTGGCAGAAGAAAAATTGAGTTTATTTCTCTTGTAAGTTTATCTTCTTGGATGTATCTCGGTGTAGAGTTTATTTGGTGTATCTCAGTGTAGAGAGAGAAGAATAGAGAGAGCAGAAGAGAGAGCAACGAAGTGATAAATTCCTCTTATAAGTCGAGGTGATCGATTGGTGTAAATTCCTCAAATAGTAAAATTCTCTGCAACTCTGTGGGCGTAGGCAATTTGCGGAACCACGTAAATCTATGTGCTCTGTCGTGTTACTGTTTTCTGATGTGAAATTTTCNTTAATAATTAAATTATTAATGCTTTGTAGTAAGCTCAATAATAACTTAATTCATATACGATATATTAGTTAATAAAATTTGATTAATTAAAAATAATTTAATTATATAATTAATAGTATCATACTATAATTTAATATCAATATGCATTATAATTTAATATAATTCCTTCTTATNTTTTTTCTTACGCGGGTTTGATTGAGAAGTTTTACTTTACGTAGCCTGGCTTGAACTAGGTGGCTTTATGTTGATTCTTAAGAGCATAGTAGTCAATTATATCAGTATTGTTGATTTCGCCACGAAATCATGCATGTATTTTTATCCACAAATTAATTTCTTGTAACTTAATATATATGATTCATTTATTTCGATCCTTATTTTTAAAATTTTTTAAGTTTTATTTTGGATTTGAGAGGTTATTTTAGAAATCAATAAATTCATGAGATCGAAAGAAACGCCACGCTAGTATTAAATTTGCTACTCAAGTAACTACTTTTATGTATTTTATCTATAATACGTAATACATTGTAAAAAATTAAAATCAAATGCTAGAATTTTTAATAGTTTATCATAAATTAGTCTGATGACTAAACACTTGTTTTGATCTTTCCTTTGAACAGCCCTAATTCTCGCAAGGTACGAATGCAATTTTGGGTTTCAGGAATGCCTACAATTTTATGATCTGTTAATTATTGATTAGGGTGTTAGGATTATAAAGTGAATTTAGGGTTCATATTCATGCAATGATTTAAATTAATTGAAAATGTTGAAATTTAGAATAATGTGAAATACATAATTATTTTATTGATATGAACGACGGTATAATTAACCCTTAAAAAATCCTATAATAAGAAAAATAATAAAAATAAATAAAATGAAAAGAAAAGAAATATCACCAAATATCTCCAATAATCAAATCACATTAATTATTTGGTGATAAAGTAAATAATATAAAATAGGAAAACCTAAAATAGAAAAGGAATTAGCTCATAATCTAAGGAAATAAATATAAAATAGGAAATAAAATAACTCATTAATACAAGGAAATAATTTATTCTTAATAATTTCTCTCATGAATAAATTATTTCCTAGTATAACTCCTAACACTCCCTCTCAAGTTGAAACATGGTAACATGATTGAAAATCACGTTCAACTTGAATTTGAAAACATCAAACGATGGGCGAGGAAGATCCTGTAAAGTAGAACTTAAAGTCTTCATCATGTGTTGCGGTTGTCTTTGACTGCAGTTTTTTCAGTGTCTGTAGCTAAGCGGAAGGTTCCTACAGATAATGTTGCAGGGGAGTTTGCAGGTAAGTAGACAATAGTCGTTGCAGTTCCTGCAGTATCTGTAGGTAAACCGAAAACTCCTACTAGTACTGCTGCAGGGAATTCGTAGGAAAGTTGACAAATTTGATTGTTTTTTACAACAGTTCCTGTAGTGTCTATAGGTAGACTGAAAGCTCCTACATGTAATGATGCAGATGAGTTTGCACGGAAGTAGACAACTGTGATTGTCTTTTGACTGCAGTTTCTACATTACCTATAGGAAGACACAAATTTAGGCTTGGTTGAATTTTGAGTTTTGTGTGCCATGTGTTTCGGTCTAGAGAGAAGATAAATGAGGGTTTCGGCAGCAGATATAAAACCTACGAAGATAGAGTTTCTGGAGGTCGGCAGAGTCAAGCTTTCGGTTCAAGGAAGGGGCAGCCAGTAGACAAAACTTGCAGGGAGAGAAGGAGATAAAATCGTTTTTCCAAATACCAAGATGAGTGCCGCTCTCTTCCTGCACATAGGATGGCAGGAAGGGAGTCCGAAGACTGGTGGCTAGAGTATGAAAATTGGCTTTGATACCATGTTAAAATTTAGAATAATGTGGATTACAAAATTATTTCATTGATATGAACGGGGGTATAAATAACCCTTACAAGAATCTTTTAATAGGAAAAATAATAAAAATAAATAACATGAAAAGGAAAGATATATTACCAAATATCTCCGATAATCAAACCATATTAATTTTTTGGAGATAAAGGAAATATCATAAAATTGGAAAACCTAACATAGAAAAGGAATTAGCTCCTAATCTAAGTAAATAAATATAAAATAGGAAATGAAATAATTCATTAATACAAGGAAATAATTTATTCTTCATAATTTCTCACAAGAATAAATTATTTTCTAGTATAACTCCTAACAAATATTAATATTACAAGTCATTGTTGGACCTAATCTAATTTTTACAAGAAATAACATAATAGTGAGGGCTTATAATGTATATGAGAGTGATAATAATGTTCATATTTGTGTTCAAAAATCATATGAGAATTAGTTTGGTAGGCCATGTTCATATTTTCTTTCCAAAATTCATTCAATCAAATTTTAGGAAATATCTTGGTTCTATCATGTTAGCATAATGCACCACATTTTGCATTAAATAATTTTCATGAAGTAATAGTTGAGCGTGTATTGTCCTATTATTCCATAGTGAAAGTCACATCATCTAAAGCGGATGTTTAGCTAAAGCATATATAAGATTAGAATGACAGTCACACCACCTTATAATGCAACACTGTCTTCCAAGATAATATAATTCCAACAATCGTATTTTCTTATGCAGGTTTATCACATTTAAAGCATTATAAGAGTTATTAACTTAAATGAATGATCAATCATGATTTGCCTTTCTAAGTTATACATCATTTATATCATAACACATAACTAGGAATAAAAAAAAAAGAGAGAACTAGAAGATCAACGTACAAGTTAAAAATATAAGAATAACTACGATAATGTCAAAGTAGGTCCATTAAAAAAAATGTGATAATATTAAAGTAGTATCCATTATTTGAAGGTAGTCAAGAAGGAACAAATAAGACATTGGTGTTCCTCTTTTGCACCTTTAGTTATAATTGCGTAAGTTACAAATCACTCTTAAGCCACTTGCTAAGCAGTGGAGTTATAAACTTTTTGTTTAAAAAGTTGAATAACATAAATAAAGTTGGGAGAGTTTTTTTATTAATTATTATGCTAGCAATTCTCACTTATTTAAGCTCAACCAAGGTTTTTCTTTGTTGGATACATGGCACTTTTGTATAGCTTAGCTATATTCCACAACCCAAGTTAATTATTAAAGAGCATGAATTTTGGTAGAAAGCTCCCAATTTGACTCTCAAAATGATGATTCTCATCATGGAGATTATAGTTATATTCTTTGGTTAAAGAGTGCTAGGTAGATATTTGATCAATTAACTATCCAAAGACTAGTACTTAATGTCTAACTCATTGATAACATCAACTTAAATTTATACTAACTACTTAGTACTTCAATGACAATTGAAGTCACTCAAGTCAAAGCACTAGAAGGCTATAACAACAAACTTTTATGATATGAAAGTGAGTACAAATTCTTAATTGTGTTCGAGTAATAACTACTAATAGTCATGCATGTTAAGTACTACTATTTGACTATGAATGGCTAATATTTTGCCATATGGAAATCTACCACTCGACCAACATAAATTTAACTGAACTTATAATAACACATAAGAAAACCTTAATATAATAATCATTGATGGTTATTATGACATGATCATTTTATTTATCAAAAAAGAGATGTGCATCATGCCATATATTTGAAATTTTAAGTATTTTTTTTAGTAAGAAAAGTTCTAGATATATTTTAATATTCATTTTATACATAGTATGAAGATGTTTACATTCATTTGGTGTACTAACAATTTATTAAAACATCCCATGTCATCCAAATATAATTTACATATATGTTATATTTAATGAAATTTTAAAAACCATTTGTCCGCCGGCTTTATATAATTTTCTAGTTGTCACTTTTATTCTTCTAGTTATAAATCTTTGCCTAAAAATGACTGAAGACAATTTTTTTCAATCTTTCCACAACGATGGCAGCCATAGTATTGAATATGGTCATTTTACAATCAAGATGCCAAATTGCATAAAATACATAGCCATAAAGATAAATTTATCCAAGTTTATAAAATAAATTAATCATTTGATGATAATTAAATTTATAATCATATTTCTTTTCATAAGCATTGATGTCCAACAAGATAAATGATTTTNTTTAATTCAATTTAAATAATTTAATTATAAAAAATTAAAGTTTAATTGTTTATTAAAATTTGATTTAAGAATAAACATTACAATTATATAATTTATCCACGTAATATTAATTTATTTTCATGAATCCTCTATTTATTTCAATCAAACATTAAATATAGTAAAAATTTTTAATTCTCTTAAGTTTATTTGACAAGAGATTGAAATATAATAAAAATTTTTTAATAAAATATAGNTGTTTATTAAAATTTGATTTAAGAATAAACATTACAATTATATAATTTATCCACGTAATATTAATTTATTTTTATGAATCCTCTATTTATTTCAATCAAACATTAAATATAGTAAAAAATTTTAATTCTCTTAAGTTTATTTGACAAGAGATTGAAATATAATAAAATTTTTTTAATAAAATATATATATTTTTTTGTTTTGTTGGGTTAAATAAAAATTAAAATTGAATCAAAATCCGAAAACTAAAGATTAAAGTTTTAAAAACCTAAAATCAAAATCAAATTTCAAAACCGAACCAACTAAATTTGAATGTTCGGTTCCATTTTCCGACTTTGACCAAATAATACACACTCATATCATGGGAGCGATTATTCTGTGTGGATAGCGCACGTAATTTGCGTGCGCTGTACAATAAGAATTTTTTTTAAAAAAAAATAAATNATTTCAAAACCGAACCAACTAAATTTGAATGTTCGGTTCCATTTTCCGACTTTGACCAAATAATACACACTCGTATCATGGGAGCGATTATTCTGTGTGGACAGCGCACGTAATTTGCGTGCGCTGTACAATAAGAATTTTTTTTAAAAAAAAATAAATAAAAGTAAGGTCCACTGATATACACTTTTGGTAGAGAGAGTATTTTGATTGGTTCATCCCATGCGTGCGGTGAACATACGCAATAATTTTTCGTATCATGGAGTGACGCGACTCGAACGGTGTATCACACCATCTGCACGTCGTTTATAGTATGATTAGTNCACTTTTGGTAGAGAGAGTATTTTGATTGGTTCATCCCATGCGTGCGGTGAACATACGCAATAATTTTTCGTGTCATGGAGTGACGCGACTCGAACGGTGTATCACACCATCTGCATGTCGTTTATAGATGGATCATCACACAAAGAGCTTAGATGACACTTTGTTTACTGTCTGCCTGCAGATACCTTCAACGCTGACGCTAGACTTCCGGAACGTAAATAAAGTCTGGAATACCCCGTGTATGAAATATAATTATTAAAAATTTTAAAGACTATTGCTATTGCATTTGATCAAATTTCGTTTATAAAACTAGAAGATTTATACACATATCGCTCATATATTTACCAATCAAATATTTAAACTTTAATTTTTATATATGTCAACGACTCACGGGCCACCTTATTTATGAATAAAAAGTATTTTATTTTTAAAAATTAAAATGATAATATTTTTTATGTGATATAAAATATTTGAGTAATATGAATAGAAAAATATAAAGTTAGATGTTAGATATATAAATACATAAAAATTGGGTGACACATGTGTGTAAATGCCCCATAAAATATACATGTGTTGTGTGTAGAAGATCTATGATTGCAGTGTAATAATTTAGAGTAATAGCATTGGAAGAAGATCGAACACACATATAGAAAGATAAATATGGAAGAGGAGACACCTTGGTTTTTTATATGGAAAATCCTCAAATGGCGAAAAAATCATGTGTATTACCTAATTGAAATAACTCACTATGTAATTATAAATACATATGTCAACTTCTCTTAAATTAGAAAGGATGAAATTGTAATGTTGATGCACAACTATAGTTCCATAATAATAGTTGTAATGGGTCGTAAAGATCGTTGTCGATTGCTATCAAGAGAGTAGCCCTTCATGAATGTTATAGATAGTTGTTATTGTATCAACTAGTCGTAGAGTCCATCGTTGAAAGATGTGGTAGTAGTTGGTCATGTAGGTCGAAGATGATTGCTTCACGAGTGTTGGTTGGTCACAAAGGTCGTTGTAGGGAGCTGCATGAGTTGTGAATCATATAAGTCATATTTGTTCATATGGGTCGTAGTGGGGAGTTGTGATAACGCTCGTAGACCAGAGAGGCTAGAGTTTGGAGTTGGATGAGTTTTGAATCACGTAGGCTATAATTGGTCACATAAGTCATATTGGTGAGCTTTAATAATGTATGAGGCCACAATGGGCGGAGTTGGGTGTATGCAATAGTGGGGAGTTGTGAGAAGAGAGCTTTAGGAATTCAGAGAAGTTTGTCATGTTTTGAGTACAACGATTAAAAGTAGTTATTATGAGAGTTGCACCATACTCGGGGTGCATTGTTATATCGTTTTTTGAGTGCGTTGTTCTACCATATTCGGGGTGTATCGTTACATTGTGTTCATAGTGTGTCTTTACATTGTGTTTAGAATTGCCCTGCTCTATAGGGTACTTAGTTACTACACAATGTTGGTCATTCCTATACACAGTGCTTCATTACTCTACGACTTATTTCGTGACTCAATAAGGGGTTTCGTTGCAACAAGCAATGGGCGACTGATATTGGTTGATTGTGAGCAATGGTTGACGACTGCAAAAGCGAGAAGCTTTCATTAGACCATGAGTCTAAAACAACACTAAAATTCATCTCCTCCAGATCTAGCTAAGGCTCCAAATCCCTCCCCCTTCCTCCATTAAAGGGGCATGACTCTATTTATAGAGTCTAGGAATGACCCCATGCAAATAAGAAAAGAATCCATATCACTTCATCGAATGACCAGAAGAGATTCTCCTGATCGTGCAATATTTCATGGATATTTAAGTGTCATAATGATGTCATAATTGAGTAATCTCGGGGTTGTTGGACTCGTCTTGTTGAGAAGCTTGACTTATGTATAAGCTTTTCAAATTTACAATTTCCAATTAGCCACTCAAGGCTTTCAAAAGTGATTTAATGACTTGATCTAGGCTTGATTAGACTCGAATTGGACCAATTGTGGTGTCATTGTGTTTGTCTCATCAAGTTGATCAGTTTGACTATAAGTTTGTTGAAATCCGAGTTTTTGATGATTTTTAATTTGAGTTTGAATATTTCATACTAAAAAATGCTATGAGATCCATGTTAATTGCCTCAAGATTGATGTTAAATAACACAATTTATTGATGATGTATCAATTGCCCACCAATTTTCAGGAGATTTTAATTGCTCATACAAAAATAATCAAAATAATGAAAATTTCTAAAAAAGTAAATTTTTCGATGGCCACTGATAGACGGGGGTGGCGCTGGTGGAAGGTAGCGGGGGGCGATATAAAGAAAAACAAACTGTAGCGAGCGACAGGGGGTGGTATTGTCAGGATGCAACCAATGACAATGGAAGATGGCCAGTCATAGCAGAGGCATGTGCAAGGCGCAGATCTGGTCCAAGACGCAAATTAGTAGAGGAGATCTGGGTTCATATATGTAGCAGTAGATCGGGTTTTGGTCGGCAGCGACTCACTCGACAGGGGTTGAGTCGCAACTGAGTAACATAATCACGCAAATCGCATTGTTCACAAGACTACCAAGGATCTTGATATGGTGGCTGTCGATCACGCAATCCATGGGTGCATTATGTGGATTGCACCATGGATCATGAATCCTAGATCTGGATCGCGCTAGAGGGGCTAGTTCGAGCAATTAGCATGGTTTTGTAGGCCAAAACTAAAATTTAGCAGTTTTGGGGTGCTTTGGAGATGTTTTGTGCCTATAAAATTTCCAAAATAATGAGAAAAAAGTTTGTGCATTTTGGAGAGGATTTTTTTACATTATTATTGTGCTTTCGATAGGAGATTTTCTACGTTGCTTTGCATTTTTTTGAGGTGATTTTCAGCATTGTTGTTGCAGTTTCCAAAAGGGTTTTTTTACGCCTATGTTGCATTTTCTGAAGTGAATTTTTTTGAGCTTCTCTTGCGCTTTCACGGGAGATTTTAAGTATTGTTGTCGTGTTTTTTGGAATAGAATTTCTATGTTGTTGTCGTGTTTTTTGGAGGATATATTCTCCACTATTATCGTGTTTTCAATAAGAGAATATACAGGTTGTTATCGCACTTTTTGTCACGACTGGGCACGAGGTTTGGAATTAACAAAGGCAGGTACAAACGGTTGAACAGTAAGAACTAAGCTTTTATGTTCATTTATCATTTAACAAATGAAAGAGCTTCTGATCAAATTAATTTAAAACTATATAATTTTAGTTACCTTATTACAAATTGTCCTCGTCTTCTGTAAACATTATCTCTTCTATTGCTCATCTTTTAGAAAAATCAATTACATCTGAAAGGTTAATTTAAAACAACAATAAGCTAACCAAAACCAATGAATACCCACGTTCCTAAACTGCTACAAAAGAAAAGAAAAAAAATGATTTGAATGCCAACTAATTTTTTTACAAATCAATATAAACATTTGATATTTTAAGGATATGAAATTATTCAATAAATCTTACTATATCAATAACATACCTATGTACATGTACAACTGTCATAAAAACACCATATAAAAATTGTATCAATTAAGGTACTTCAATATTATTTTTTTTTATTTGCATCCATAAATACCTCAGTGTTCCTCCGCTAGTTGAACCATAAAGAGGTGACTCTATCATAGTCAGTCATACACATACAAACAATNTTTTTTTTTTTTTTTTTTTTTTTTTTTTAAATTATCCGCAGCCACGTTTTCTCATACTCGCAGTCGTCAAAATCTCTACTTCTCTTCTCTGGTGGGAACATTGCTCCTCTTCCGTCAAAAGCCGAGCTCTGCAAGCCCTAATTCGATGAGTTAGATGGCGGAACACGGCGAAGAGAAGCTCATAGAAGTTGCCCGCCACATCGCTAAGACTCTCGGCCGTACGGATACCATGGCCAACGACATCCTTCGAATCTTCTCCGACTTCGATGGCCGCTTCACTCGCGAGAGGCTCACCGCCGATCATAACACCGATGACTCCATTAGTGACGACCAACCCACTCCTACCGCTGTCTCCTCCTCCATCGACCGCAAGATCTCCCGTTTCCTATCCTCTGATATCTCGATCTGGTCCGACGCTTCCGACGCCGCTGCCTTCCTCGACGCCGTCGATTCCCTCATCGCCTCCGTACGGGGAATCAATCCGTCGGCCGCACTCAACCGCGCCGACGATCTCTTGCAGCAGTGCATGCTCCGGCTCGAAGACGAGTTCCGCTCGATGCTAGAGAACCCTTTTCGTGACTCCCTATTCGACCCTGTTACGCCGCCGGAATTAGATTCCGACGGCGAAGAAGATCCGATCCCGGTGGCGTCGCCGGTTACAGACTACGATTTCTTCATCGACGCTCTCCCGCCGGGAACTNTCCGGCTCGAAGACGAGTTCCGCTCGATGCTAGAGAACCCTTTTCGTGACTCCCTATTCGACCCTGTTACGCCGCCGGAATTAGATTCCGACGGCGAAGAAGATCCGATCCCGGTGGCGTCGCCTGTTACGGACTACGATTTCTTCATCGATGCTCTCCCGCCGGGAACCNTCCGGCTCGAAGACGAGTTCCGCTCGATGCTAGAGAACCCTTTTCGTGACTCCCTATTCGACCCTGTTACGCAGCCGGAATTAGATTCCGACGGCGAAGAAGATCCGATCCCGGTGGCGTCGCCTGTTACAGACTACGATTTCTTCATCGACGCTCTCCCGCCGGGAACCCTGTCTGACGTCCGTGAGATAGCGAAGCGAATGGTTGCCGCCGGCTTTGGAGAAGAGTGCGCCCGGGCTTATAGCATCGCCCGGCAGGATTTTCTTGAGGAAAGCATCTGCCGACTAGGTATCCGCCTTCGGACCCCCAAAATCGAAGACTTCGGGAGAGCAACATGGACGGAGCTCGAGGACGAGATTTTTCGCTGGATTAAGGCAATGAACGTTGCTTTCCGCATTCTTTTCCCCAGCGAGCGGCGACTCTGCCGACGCATCTTCTCCGGCTCCCCCGCAGTCGCCGATCTCTCCTTCGCAGAGGTATGCCGAGGCCCAGCAATCCAGCTTCTGCGATTCGCCGATGCGATTTCTTCTGGGAAACGTTCGCCGGAGAAGCTATTTAGGGTGATTGACATGTACGAGGCCTTCCGAGACATAGTCCCGGAGCTCGATGCCCTGTTCTCCGATAAGTACTCGGAATCCATTCAGGCTGAGGTTTTTACCGTCTGGAAGAAGCTTGGATCAGCGATTCGTGGGATTTTCACGGAGTTTGATAACTTGATCAGGCGGGATCCGGCGACGGAGGCGGTTCCANCCCGGAGCTCGATGCCCTGTTCTCCGATAAGTACTCGGAATCCATTCAGGCTGAGGTTTTTACCGTCTGGAATAAGCTTGGATCAGCGATTCGTGGGATTTTCACCGAGTTTGATAACTTGATCAGGCGGGATCCGGCGACGGAGGCGGTTCCCGGCGGCAGACTGCATCCCATCACTCGCTATGTGATGAATTACCTCGTCGCTGCTTGTGACTCACGGAGAACGTTGGAGGAAGTGATGGATGGAGACGAATTGCCTGACGCAGGTGATCGCCGGCCTGAGCAGAAAGCCTCGCCCTTCGCGGCACAGATTGCGTGGATTATGGAGGTGTTGCAGGGAAATTTGAGGACAAAGGCTAGAGTGTACAGGGAGCCAGCGCTGAGCTGCATCTTCTTGATGAACAATTGCAGGTAAGGATAAGTGGAATGTTTGTTTTAAGGTCTTCTCTTAACAAAGATAGCTCCTTTCTAATTGAAAACACTGTGAAACAGTGCCAGTTGAATTTTGATTAACCTGATACAACAACAAAACATAAAAAATTAATTAGAAACTATGCAAAAAAGAATAAAAGAATAATAATTTATATATTTAAAAGATTGAGTAATTAAATTAGTGAAGAACATATGTCTGTGTCGTAAATGCAAACATCTTTCTCTAAAATAAAATAAGCTTCTTTAAATTGAATGCCATGTGTTCATTTAAATTATTTATTAAAATAATATTTAAATTTTAAATCATTTTACAGAATAAAGCTACATTCTTGTAATAGATGCAAAAAAAAATATTTATTAGTCATTTTTATTTATTACGCTTTTTTAAAATTAAAATCAAAATTCAAATTTTTACCTATAATACTCGGACCTGTCTCACATCCAAATGTGCACTTTGCAAACATAAATAAATAAATAAGTATGCAGATATGTGATGATTTATATACGAAAAAGTCCATAAATGTATGACTCTTATTATAATCATTTTGAATTACAATAGAGTTTTTACATATAAACTTCTTATGGGCAAAAGAACTATTTTTTTTTTTAAAAGAACAATTTAACTTGAATATGCAATTAAAAATTGTATTTTTATACCAGTTTGAAGATGTTTACATTGATTCTAACTTTATCTACCCAAATAAAAGAAGTTGCTGAATTCGTCCATTTATTCAAAACATGATTTTCAATTTAGTAGAGCTCTTAATTTAGAGAAATTTCCACACCTAAAACTTTTTTAAAAAACAAACTTTGACACAGGTACATGATGCAGAAGGTCAGCAGCAGCAGTGAAATGTTGATGTTGCTTGGTGAAGACTGGATCCGGCGGCAGGCGGCGATGGAGCGGCAGTGGGCGGCTAAGTACCAGAAGAGCTCATGGGGCAAGGTGACGGCGGTGCTTCGGATCGATGGTGACAATTTGCCGACAGCTGATGTGATGAGAGAGAGACTGAGGATGGTGGACGTCTACTTGGAGGAGACACGGCAGTCGCAGATGGATTGGGTGGTGGCGGACGAAGGGCTGAGGAAGGAGCTTAGGGTTGCGGCCGCCAGAATTGTCTTGCCGGCGTACAGGAGTTTTCTTGAGGTTTACAGGGGATTGGTGGAGGGAAGAAGGAATGGGGAGAAAAATTTGAGGCATCATAACGCAAGGGAAGTGGGGATGAAGATCAATGAGTTGTTTGAAAGGAGCAGAAGACCTTAGATGGGAACTGTGTAGCAGAAGGTATTTTTTATCAGCATATTTATGGTGAATATTATAAGAAGATATAATATGGGAATCATAATGTTATCATATTTTAAATTTATATAATAAACATATGTTAATTTTATGGTTGGCTTTACTTCCAAATCATTATATCCTTTGATTTTTGAATATCCCCATAAAATTTGTATGGGGAATTTACATACGTGCCACTAAATTCTTCTATATTTACACCACCCAAACATTCATGTTGGATAAAAAATATCATTATTTTAACTTTTAAAAAATAAAATACGCATTTTTAAATATATATAAAAATTGAAGTTTTAGGGTTTGATAGATAAAAGCACAGGAATTGAGTGGTGTGTATGTAAATCTTCAAAAAATAAAATAAAATTTTGACTTCCTTTCTAATGATCGTAATCAATGCCACCGAACCAAAAAACAAGTTGGTGGTGTGACCTCTTCATAAGTTGGTGTGACCTCTTAGGCCGTCTTGACCTCTTCATACGTTGTGCATTTATTGCCTGCTAATATGTACTTTCATTTAATAAAAATTATAAAGTACATTCATTAGATTATAAACTAAATTTAAACTTTATGTTGCTAATTCAAAAAAAAAAACTAATTTATTGGATTATATTAACTAATACAAGAATTAACGATATGAAATTATCAAATATTGGAAAGAGCTTGCTATTATTTTTTCACAAGCAAACCAACATGTATAATTAATAAATCATACAATTACTAACCAATACAACAACGATGTGCCTTTATCCCACTAAATGTGGTTGGCTATATGAATCATTTTTGTCCATTGAGTCCTGTTGAGTGTCATATTTTCATTTAATTCTAATAGATTTAGATCTTTTATATCTTTTTAGTTCTATCTATGCCTTTTCTCAACATAAATCGAATCTAAAACATCTACTCTCCTAACGTAATTATCAAATGGTCGGCGTTTAATGTGATCAAACAATCTAAGACAACTCTCTTTAATCTTGTCTGCCACTGAAGCTACACCAACCCTATCAAAGATATATTCATTTTGTATTTTGTCTCTTAAGTGTCAAACCACTTATCCACCTAAGCATCCTCATCTTAGCAACACTTGACTTTGTTTTATGCTTCTTTTTTAAAGGTCAACATTCTATGCCATAGAGAATTGCATATCTCACCACCCTTATAAAATTTTACTTTCAATCTAAAAGATAATATTCCAATCACAAAATAGGCTTGATGCATTCGTCCAATCACACAATAGGGGTTTATATGTTTAATCTATTATAAAGATTACTAAAAATGATTTTTTTTAGTATCACAAATTGTTCTCGTAGATTTCATATGGGTTACCTTATATTTTTTCAGTTCTCTAAGCTTTTACATGTAACACACTTTTATAACACTTATTATATTTTATTTTTTTCTTGCACATTATTATTCCACCGCCAACAATTTTAATTTATAAAAAAATTTTCTTTTGATTTTCCAAGTACATCTTTTGTCACTTGTTTAATAGTGTTTGTTACTTCATCCAATATAGAATTCGCTTTTTAATAAATATCTCAAATCTTAAAATCGTAAGTTTACTCGTAAAAAAAATTTTATTCGACATTTTGGTGCCCACATCTAATTCTACGATAATATTTTTTTCTATTATTTTTCTAATAATTCTTCATCTTAAAAATCAAAACTAATAATTGATATTGAGTACTTAAATTGCACTTGAAATGACCTACAATTTTTACACTCTCAAAGTTTTCTTTTTCTCATAAGAAAATAATTAACTTGTATTTTATTAGATCCATTATTATAAATAATAATATTTTCATATTTTTTCTTAAATAAAGTATTAGCAATAACAAAATCATACACTAAAGTAAAATCTAAAATGGTTTTATATTTTTCATTAATCACTCTAAAATCATAGCCACCATGATATTTCTAAAATCCTCCACCACTCTACCAACATGTCCATTTAAATCCCCTCCAATAAAAGTTTTTTCTTCAAAATATATCATTTGTATTAATTTTTATAGGCCATTACAAAAATTTTTTTTTGAACCTATATTGGAATCTGCTTGAAGAGCATAAACACTTATAGCATTAAAAATCTTAGTATCAACAACGATCTTTAATCCTATATCTAATTCTAGTAATTTTTACAGCATTATTTTTCAAACTCTTATATATAATTACACCAACATCATTTCTTGTGTGTCACCTACCTGAATACATAAACTAGTTCCACCTACCTGAATACTTGAATACCTGAAAGTTTAAAACCTAAACTATCAATCTCTATAGCTTTTTCTCCAACATGTTTTATTTTTTGAATACATAAGATATTTATCTTCCCATGAGTCATAATATTAACTAGTTTNCATATCTTTTCTTAAATAAAGTATTAGCAATAACAAAATCATACACTAAAGTAAAATCTAAAATGGTTTTATGTTTTTCATTAATCACTCTAAAATCATAGCTATCTTGAATATTTCTAAAATCCTCCATCACTCTACCAACATGTCCATTTAAATCCCCTCCAATAAAAGTTCTTTCTTCAAAATGTATCATTTGTATTAATTTTTATAGGCCATTACAAAATTTTTTTTTGAACCTATATTGGAACCTGCTTGAAGAGCATAAACACTTATAACATTAAAAATCCTAGTATCAACAACGATCTTTAATCCTATATCTAATTTTAGTAATTTTTACAGCATTATTTTTCGAACTCTTATATATAATTACACTAACATCATTTCTTGTGTGACATCTACCTGAATACGAAAGTTTAAAACCTAAATTATCAATCTTTTTAGCATTTTCTCCAACATATTTTATCTTTTTGAATACATAAGATATTTATCTTCTCATGAGTCATAATATCAACTAGTTCCATTAATTTACCTGTGAGAATACTTATATTCCAAAATACTAATATTAGTTCCATAAACCAACTTCTTTGACTGTATCTGTTCATAATATGAGAACTCTTGCTTATTTAACACTATATCTGGAAGCAAGTGTAGCGGCCCTTACACGCTTTTCACTGTATTCAGGTTATATTACGTGTCTTTCAGGGGATATCCTAGCATCTATACAATGATTTAAAATATTCATGTCATGATTTTTTGACAAAATTTTTGTTGATTGTTGACTATCTAATACTACCCTTCACTTTTAGCATCGTGGGCTTGAGACCCGACAATATTAGTGATTAAAAGCTAAATAAATTCATTTCATGCATTGTGATTGCTAAAAGAGGGCTAAATTTTGTATTATGTGAGACGCAATAAAAATTTAGGAGGATTTAGATAAATAACACTCAAAACTACAAATATTATATATTTCACACCTAAATTCCAAATTTTACGTTGTCTAACACACACTAAACAGTGCTAGAAGATCTTCCCAAACAAAGCTTCCGTTGCTGCCTTTCACCAGCACTTGGATGTCCCAACTCTAAGTTGATCTAGACTAAGTGTGCGTTTTGGGGGGCGGCGGTGCTGTATCGCACCACAATTTTTTATTTTTGGCAAAACTGTTTTGCTTGCATTTTCAAAAAGCTGTAGCTAAAAGTTATGTTTTGTTACCATACCTGGCTACCTACGGTGTCTGCTAGAAAGTTACGATCTGACTTTAAATTTTTTTTTTTTGGAATATTCACTAAAATTTTTTGAATAACATACTTATTCTTCAACAACTTCTTCAAACAGCGGCAACTGCCCCAATCAGACGCTCAATCCTCTTGTTCATCTCTAATTGCTTCTGCATTATGTCATCAACAAAATCGCAATGGTCCAGAATTTTTTTATCTCCCTTTTGCTCACACGATTTCTTTGTCGATTCAGTTGAGCTGTTTAAAGAGAACAACAGACAAGTGAAGCTAAGCTGCCAGGCTGCAGGANTATACCGTGTCTCTTTCAGGGGATGTCCTAGCATCTATACAAGAATTTAAAAGATTCATATCATGATTTTTTACAAAATTTTCATTGATTGTTGACTATATAATACTACACTTTACTTTTAGCATCGTGGGCTTGAGACCCGGCAATAGCAGTGATTAAAAGCTAAATAAATTCATTTCATGTATTGTGATTGCTAAAGGAGGGCTAAATTTTGTATTACCTGAGACGCATAAAGATTTAGGAGGATTTAGATAAATAACACTTGAAACTACAAATACTATATATTTCACACCTAAATTCCAAATTTTAAGCTGTCGAACACACATTAAACAGTGCTAGAAGATCTTCCCAAACATAGCTTCCATTCCTGCCTTTCACCAGCACTTGGATGTCCCAACTCTAAGTTGATCTAGACTGAGTGTGCGTTTTGGTGGGCCGGCAGTGCTGTACCGCACTACAATTTTTTATTTTTGGCAAAACTGTGCTTTGCTTGCATTTTCAAAAAAATGTAGCTAAAAGTTATATTTTTTCACCAGACCTGGCTACCTGCGGTGCCTGCTAGAAACTTGCGATCTGACTTTAATTTTTTTTTTTTTTTGAATATTCACTAAAACTTTTTGAATAATATATTTATTCTTCAACAATTTCTTCAAACAGCGGCAACTGCCCCAATCAGACCCTTAATCCCCTTGTTCATCTCTGATTGCTTCTGCATCATGTCATCAACAAAATCGCAATGGTACAGAATTTTTTTATCTCCCTTTTGCTCACACCTCGATTTCTTTGTCGATTCGATTGAGCTGTTTAAAGAGAACAACAGACAAGTGAAGCTAAGCTCCCAGGCTGCAGGCACATAGCTCGCTGAAGCTAACATATGGCTGGTGCAACGAGTTCCCAGACGAACTTGTGAGCTGAGCTAGCGGTAAGCTCCTAGGCTTTGCCAGAGCTCGCAAACTAACAGGTGAAAGAGATGACATGATCAAGAATTTTAACGGCATGTTAATTTTATTTTTATTTTAATGTTTTGGGTGCTAAATATCTAAATATTGAAGTTTACTTGTAAGATATCTAAATGCTAATAGTTTCAAGTACTATGTTTGTAAATCCCACTTTTGGACATGTAAAGCAAAAAATAGCAAAAGGATTTCTAAAGACAATATAAAAATAAACTAATGCATTAGAATTACCAAGAAAACTTGAGAAAAGAAGCCATTACAACTCATTTCCAAAGAAAGGAAAATAAATTAAAGATACANAAAGCAAAAAATAGCAAAAGGATTTCTAAAGACAATATAAAAATAAACTAATGCATTATAATTACCAAGAAAACTTGAGAAAAGAAGCCATTACAACTCATTTCCAAAGAAAGGAAAACAAATTAAAGATACAATAAACATATTATATAAAATTTTACCCAAATTTAAAAAAAAAAAAAAAACTCCACGAAGAATCAATGCCATAATAAGCCCAGATACAGCACCAACTAAAGGAAACAAGCTCTGATTCAGGTGAGCCGAGGAGCTCGCGGTAGCGTTATTTGCCTTGCTGATGTATACCCTGCAGTCCAGCCCTTCCTTCCCTTCTTTGCATTCGGAGGAAAAAAGACCGGGTGGTTACTTTCCTTGAAGGTTTATATAGCTGAACATGGTGGAAGAACAATCATTGGTTACTGTTTAAGGGCATGCAAATTCCTTGATGGCNAACATTTTTCCCAAAATTAAAAAAAAAAAAAAAAAAAAACTCAACGAAGAATCAATGCCATAATAAGCCCAGATACAGCACCAACTAAAGGAAACAAGATCTGATTCAGGTGAGCCGAGGAGCTCACGGTAGCGTTATTTGCATTGCTGATGTATACCCTGCAGTCCAGCCCTTCCTTCCCTTCTTTGCATTCAGAGGAAAAAAGACCGGGTGAATACTTTTCATGAAGATTTATGTAGCTGAACGTGGTGGAAGAACAATCATTAGTTAGATCATTTAGCTGCTCTGTGTAAGGGCATGCAAATTCCTTGAGGACCGAACAGCAGGAATTGACTGCATATTGGGGTCCCTTGCACTTGCTCGTAATGATGTTGTAGTCCACGTACTCGACGTTTATTGGGAAATCTGAGAAGACAGAAATAGTCGATTTGGTTCGAAGGAGAAGAGAATGATTGGAAAGTGATGGGTTTATAAATGATGAAGTGAATTCTAAAGTTTATCTCCTAAGTTAAAGATCAAGCCATTTTTCTGGCAACTTGGAGAAGGGCTTCTTTGCATCCACACAGATTTTCATGGAAGAATGCAATTAATCTGCAATCTAAATTTGGAAGAAAGTTTCACAATTTTAACTAAGGAACATTTACAAACATACTGCCTTACCCATCCATGATAAAGGTGCATTTCACTTTTTAAAATTTGAGATGGTACTAAATTTTGATGTTATATGAAAGATTTGGATTGTATTAATGTAAAAAAGCAAAGTTTAGCTGTTAGATATGTAAATACATGGGAATTGAGTGGTATGTATGTAAATGTCCCTTCATTCTTTCAGGGAAGAAATATTTTCAGATATCGATAAATGCCTGATCGGAAGTTGGTCACCAAAAAGATAAAGTTTAGTAGTAATAGTGGTTTAATTAGTGAGAGTAATTAGTTTACCGGGCATTTACATACATACCACCCAATCTTTATGTATTTACATATCTAACACCTCAACTTTCCTTTTGACATTAATACCACCCAAATCTTTCATATCACATCAAAAATGTCATAACTTTAACTTTTAAAAAGTGAAATACACTTTTTCATGCATGGTAAGGTTGCATGTATGTAAAAATTGAAGTTTAGGTGTTAGATATGTAGGAATTGAGTGGTATGTATGTAAATCTTCCATAATTTAACGTCTGTTAAGTCTATAAATACCTCCAACTGGGGATTATGAAGCATATAAAATGAATGAATAAGTTCTCCGTTCTCCAATCTCGTTTCTCTTTAAAACAGATTGAAATGTGTAATTGAGATCTAGGATCTTATCAATGGTGCATTCATTGCACCTTTTTCCTTCCCAAAATCACCATAGATCCTTTCTTCTCATTCTCTATCCAACCAAGAACCAACGACGCGCAAGACCTCATTCCACGGTTCCGTTCAAGCTCAGATCACAAGTTCAAAATTTCCGCCTCATACACATTTCTTCAATAAGCAACTCAAGAGCTTCTGTCTAAGCTCAGACAGCAAACTGATCCAAGAATGAGAAAAAAATAAATAAATAAAACAATAATCCATGAATGGCCACAACTTCTGTGGTGGCGAATTGAACTACCCATCTCCATGATATAACTAAGGAAATGCTCGGATCGCTGCAGTTCTATGAAAGAAGATTGCTTGAAAGTGAATGGAATAAATTAGATTCATGCCATCTTTTTGTTGCAAGGAAACTCCAATAGCATGAACAAAAAAAAAACCTTTCAGACGAGTCACAAAGTTTATGATTGGGCTAAATGACGATTCAACAAGCCTTAATCTCAAAATCAAGTGCAATCAGAAAAGTCAAAACCTATATCTCCGACAAATTAAATGCTCCTTTAAAATCCCCTATTAACCCTTCATAATGATGATCATATTGACATCAAATCTTCAGTAAAGGGGATTCCTAATCATTTGCATAGTCAACACTCAGGATTATCATCCTAATTTGCCCAAAAGAACTGCCAAGTTTATTAGCCCTCGATGACTTCAAACCTTGGCTTCAAAAAGAAAAAAAAAAAAAAGAAAAAGAAAAAGCCCTCCACAAAATAACCCCTAGACATATTCTCCCAATATAAGAAAATGCTCTAAAAATAAGTGGAATATCAAAAATTAAAAATTAAAAAATAAAATAAAATAAAAAACTCTACTTTTAAAGCCAACTCAACCCTCTGCAACAAGTTATGGGCCTCAAATTATAATTTGAACCAAGCTTGCAAACAAGCCAATGGCATACCGATGCATTCAAATAAACAAGGCCCAAAATTCATGAGGGCACTGGAAATTGCAAAGTTATTGATTTGATCCTCTCCATCACTATAGTAAACTCTCACCATGAGGACCCTTGAGTGGACAAAAAAAAAAAAAAGCTTAACATTCAATGCTAATAAAGCATGATACATGACCTTTGAACATGTAGCAAGCATGGAAAGCACCATCGCCACAATATTAAGTTTATGAACAAAGTCTGCATGTTCTCCAAGGGTACATATTCAAGCATTAAGTTTGGCCGGATAAATTGGATGGAGCATAAAACCCTCTATTAGAATGAGTTTGTGTAAAAATGGTCCGCCAAATAGCTTCCATCCCGATTTATGAAATCTCCCAAAGATGAAATAATCCAATATCTACTGATAAAGATCCTAAAGTATAATTGGTTTGACTATATTTGCTATTTAAATGGATCAGAATTCATGAGACCTTGAGTAGGATTTTGATTGAGTTATCAATCCACCAAATCAAATCCCTCAAAGCACATGAGTAAATTACCCATCCTCTTGCATTAAGAGAACAGCGCAGTGATCAAATTAAAGGAAAGACTATTTTGAACCTTAATTGGATGTTTTCTCCCCTCAAGCTGAGTAATTAACCCTAAAAATGTGCCGCCAGCCGTGGCCTGTGGTAGAACAACCTCTTTGAAGGTCATAAGTCCTCTCAAGTCACAGGTTCAAATCCCCTTTGACTAGTTTGTTGATAGTGAGGGCAGTCCTCAAATAGTTATGCACAAGACTCGTATATAGGGCTGTCAAAAAAGATCGTTGTTCGCGAACAGTTCGTGTTCGATTCGTGAAGCAGATCGTGTTCGGTTCGTTCGATAAGCAAACGAGACGAACACGAACAAATTTTTTTGTTCGGAATGTTAAACGAACCAAACACGAACAATGACCCGTTCGTTCGTGTTCGATTCGTTTTTGTTCGAAATATAAATAATTTAAATAATATTATGAAATTTAAAAATAATTATTATATATATATTAAAAATTTATAAAATTTTAAAAAATTAAATTCTTTAAATTATAATATATAATTTAGTAAATAGTATTATAAATATTATATATATATATATTATATATATTATAATATTAATATAAGTAAATAACTTAAAAACACACGCACACAGCAACCCTAACCCTACTGTTTGCGATTCGCGACTTNTTCAAAGAACAGGAGGAGAACCTTGTATAATATAACATGTTAGCATAGCAATTAGCCAAGCTCTCCATATGAGATTAGCTAAAACTAGGGATCAAGATGTGTTAGTGTGGAGCCCAGTCCGATCGCTTCTCGCTCCCGCCTCCCTGAGCCGATCGCGAAACTCCTGCTCATCTGTCGCGAATCGTCGCGACATCTCCCGTGACCCCTGCTGTTACGCGAACCGCTCCCGCCTCCGCTCGCGTCTCCCACCTCCGTTCGTGTCTCCCGCCTTTCCGTAGCCCGGAAGCATCACTTCGCCTCCTTTTATCGTGAAACGGAGCGGCCAAGTGTACTTTCGAAGTGCCTTTTTGAGTTCTTCTTGGGGCTTTTTCGGGATAGAGTCTTCAGGTTTCATTGGGATAGAGGAAAATAAGTGAAAGAAGTAGTTTCTATAGAGGAAAATAAGTGAAAGAAGTAATTTCTTGAGACAGAAGAAAAAAAAAAGACAAAGAAGAATATTATTCTTCATTGGAAGAGAAATTAAGTTTATTTCTCTCGTAAATTTATTTTCTTCAGTGTATCTTGGTCTAGAATTTCTTCGGTGTATCTCGATGTAGAGAGAGAAGACATAAAAAGAAAAAGAGAGAGCAACGAGTGAGATATTTTTCTTGTAAGCCGAGGTGATCGACTGGTGTAAATTTCTCAAGTAGTAAAATCCTCTGTAACTCCGTGGACATATGCAATTTGCCAAACCATGTAAATCCGTGTGTTCCACTGTATTACAATTTTCTGGTGTAAATTTTTCTTGTTCTATTTTTTGCTTCGTCGTCAATCGTTCNTGTTTTGTGCATTGTTTTACAGATGAAAAAACATCACTTGAGGGCTATTTTGAGCACTGTTAAGGAGATTTAAAACAGTGTTTTAGGGCTGTTTTTGAGACCCTAAAAACATTATTTTAGGACTATTTTGGAGACATTTCTTTGCAAATTTAAAAAAATCACTTTATGGATGTTTTGAGCATTGTTTTGGAGACATTTTTAACAGTGTTTTAGGGCTGTCTTTGAGACCCTAAAAGCATCATTTTAGGACTGTTTTGGAGACTTTTAAAACATTGTTTTATGATTGTTTTTTGAGACAGTGAAAGTCTAATTTTAGGGATGTTTTGTGCATTGTTTTACAGATGAAGGCTGTTTTGAGCACTGTTAAGGAGACATTTAAAACAGTGTTTTAGGGCTGTTTTTGAGACCCTAAACGCATCATTTTAGGGCTGTTTTGGAGACATTCAATTGCAAATTTTAAAAATCACTTTATGGATGTTTTGAGCATTGTTTTGGGGACATTTTTAACAGTGTTTTAGTGTTGTTTTTGAGACCCTAAAAACATCATTTTAGGGCTGTTTTGGAGACTTTTAAAACATTGTTTTATGGTTGTTTCTTGAGACAATAAAAGTCTAATTTTAGGGATGTTTTGTGCATTGTTTTACAGATGAAAAAACATCATTTAAGGGTTGTTCTGAGCACTGTTAAGGAGACATTTAAAACATGTTTTAGGGCTGTTTTTGAGACCCTAAAAGCATTATTTCAGGGCTGTTTTGGTGACATTCTTTTGCAAATTTTAAAAATCACTTTATGGATGTTTTGAGCATTGTTTTGGAGACATTTTTAACAGTGTTTTAATGCTGTTTTTGAGACCCTAAAAGCATCATTTTAGGGCTGTTTTGGAGACTTTTAAAACATTGTTTTATGGTTGTTTTTTGAGACAGTAAAAGTCTAATTTTATGGATGTTTTGTGCATTGTTTTACAGATGAAAAAACATCAGAGCTATTTTGAGCATTGTTAAGGAGACATTTAAAACAGTGTTTTAGGACTGTGTTTGAGACCCTAAAAGCATCATTTTAGGACTGTTTTGGAGACATTCATTTGCAAATTTTAAAAATCACCTTATGGATGTTTTGAGCATTGTTTTGGAGACATTTTTAACAGTATTTTAGTGCTGTTTTTGAGCACTCCTTTAAAGTGTTGTTCTCAAGACATTAAATATTCAATGTTTTTTTTATGTCATTCATTTTTCTGTAAATATTCATAATGTCAAATGTTGAGCACTCTCAATCTGTCTCAAATGACGAACAATTGCCACTANGTTCGGATCTAAGGAAGAATGATAGCTGCAGATGAAGTGAAAGTTTCAGGAATCGAGAAATTTAATGACACAAATTTTGGTCATTGGAGGATGCAGATAGAGGACTACCTCTATGGGAAGAAATTTCATCTTCCGTTGTTGAGGAAAAGACATGAAAGAATGAATGAGGCTGAATGAAATTTGTTGGATCGACAAGTTCTGGGGGTTATTCGATTGACCTTATCGAGGTCCGTTGCACACAACATCGTCAAGGAAAGGACTGCTTTAGATCTCATGGTAGTCTTATAAGGTATGTACGAAAAGCCATCGGCGAATAACAAGATATACTTAATGAAGAAGTTATTCAATTTGAAGATGACGGAAGGTGTTTATGTTGCTCAACACCTAAATGATTTCAATACTATAAAAAATCAATTATCGTCTGTTGAAATTAATTTTAATGATGAGATACATGCGCTGATATTATTGTCATCATTGTCAAATAGTTGAAAAGTCATAATAATAACAGTTAATAGTTCTGCAAGTAAATCTAAACTGAAATGTGATGATATTCGCGATTTTATTTTGGCTGAAAAGGTGCGCAGAAAAGATTCTGGTGAGATCTCATGTTCGTGTTCGGCACTGAATATTGATTTCAGATGGAGATGATATGACATGAACTCAAATAAAGGGATATCAAAATCAAAGTCTGGTCAGCAGGCAACCTGCTGGAATTGTGGCAAGGCTGGTCGCATAAAGAGGAACTGCAAAAATACCAAGAATATGGAGAATGATAGCGCAAATGTGGTATCTGAAGAAGTACAGGATGTATTATTGTTGGCAGTTCATAGTTCTGTTGATGATGGATGTGAAGAGGGGAGTAGGTCTGGGGCACAAATTCCTATTATTCTACAGATAGATGGTGGAGAACCACAGAGCTATGACGAAATCTCTCAATATGAAAGTTCGAGCAAGTGGGAGCTAACAAAACGTCCACCAGTGAAGAAGACATTACACAACAAGTGGGTGTACCAGGTGACGGCTGAGCATAATAGTAGTAAGAGGTACAAGGCTAGACTTGTTGGAAGAGGCTTTCAGCAAAGGCAAGATATTGCCTATGCAGTGGGAGTTGTAAATAGAGACAAGAGTAATCTAGAAAATAGCTTGGAGGTGCAACGCTATGTGACCCTATTGATATGTTGACTGAGGGTGTTACTCTTGAGAAACTGAAATTGTGCACAACTTCAGTTAGTCTTCTGAAGTGAAGACAGAGGCTTGAGTTGCAGAGGTGGATGATTCATTGTGGAGGATTTATGGTGGAGAATTCATGTTTGAAGAAAAGGGTGACACCGCCAATGGAAGATATCAGTTCGAGGAAGAAGACGTTGTAGCAGGTGTACTGGTCTCCAAGTGGGAGCTTTGTTAGTGTGGAGCCTGGTCCGATCGCTTCTCGCTCCCGCCTCCTTACGCTGATCGTGAAACTCCTGCTCCTCTTTCGCGAATCGTCGCGACATCTCCCGCGACGCATGTTGTTACGTGAACCGCTCNCAAGTGGGTGTACCAGGTGACGGCTGAGCATAATAGTAGTAAGAGGTACAAGGCTAGACTTGTTGGAAGAGGTTTTCAGCAAAGGCAAGATATTGCCTATGCAGTGAGAGTTGTAAATAGAGAAAAGAGTAATCTAGAAAATAGCTTGGAGGTGCAACGCTATGTGAACCCTATTGATATGTTGACTGAGGGTGTTACTCTTGAGAAACTGAAATTGTGCACAACTTCAGTTAGTCTTCTGAAGTGAAGACAGAGGCTTGAGTTGCAGAGGTAGTTGATTCATTGTGGAGGATTTATGGTGGAGAATTCATGTTTGAAGAAAAGGGTGACACTGCCAATGGAAGATATCAGTTCGAGGAAGAAGACGTTGTAGCAGGTGTACTGGTCTCCAAGTGGGAGCTTTGTTAGTGTGGAGCCTAGTCCGATCGCTTCTCGCTCCCGCCTCCTTACGCCGATCGTGAAACTCCTGCTCCTCTTTCGCGAATCGTCGCGACATCTCCCGCGACGCCTGTTGTTACGTGAACCGCTCTCGCCTCCGCTCGTGTCTCCCGCCTCTGTTCGTGTCTCCCGCCTTTCCTTAGCCTAGAAGCATCGCTTCGCCTCCTTTAATCGTGAAAAGGAGCGGCCTTCTGTAGTTTAGAAGTCACGTTTTGAGTTCTTCTTCGGGCTTCCTCGGAATAGAGAAAGAGTTCTTCGGGTTTCCTTGGGATTGAGAAAGAGAAGTGCAAGAAGTAGTTCCTCGTGGTAGAAGGAATAAGAAAGAAGAATAAGAAGATTGTTTTCCCTCGACTTCTTCTTGGTGGCTTGTGGCAGAAGAAAAATTGAGTTTATTTCTCTTATAAGTTTATCTTCTTGGATGTATCTCGGTGTAGAGTTTATTTGGTGTATCTCAGTGTAGAGAGAGAAGAGTAGAGAGCAAAGAAGTGATAAATTCCACTTGTAAGTCGAGGTGATCGATTGGTGTAAATTCCTCAAATAGTAAAATTCTCTGCAACTCTGTGGACGTAGGCAATTTGCAGAACCACGTAAATCTATGTGTTCTGTCGTGTTACTATTTTCTGGTGTGAAATTTTCTCGTTCTATTTTTCGCTTCGTCGTCGATTGTTTTCCTANACACAAAAAAACACCCAAATTAACCAAATCGACCGATTATCACCCCTAAACGTTTCATCTCTATGCACCACCAAAAGGTACCTATAGTATGTGAAAAAATATAACAATAGTAACCTGAAACTCTAGANAAAAAACACCCAAATTAACCAAATCGACCGATTATCACCCCTAAACGTTTCATCTCTATGCACCACCAAAAGTTACCTATAGTATGTGAAAAAATATAACAATAGTAACCTGAAACTCTGGAAAAGGGCAAAAACAAATCTTTGAACTCATGATAAGAAAATGGAATTACTCTGTGTTTCCTGCAGAAGATTCCGACCAGTAGATCCAAGAACTGGGAAGACATCACCCATGCAAAATTATCAAAATCCAAGAATAACTGTCAAATAAGCCCAACAATGCTAACTATACCATAGAAAACCCAAATGGCCATGTCGGTGGGCAGAGAATCGCACCGGAGATGAAGGGAGCAGCCGCCGAAGATCCGGCAAGGAGAATGAATAGTGCGGCTTGCAAGAAGAAACCTCGTCTTAGATTCATCAGAAAAATTTCACCTTTCAATCCTTGCTCTCTTTTTCTCTGAATCGAAACCGAGAGGAGGAGAAGCGAAGCAATGACGGAGGAGAAAGTAGACGATGAGAAGAAGAGCAATAATAGCGTCGCGACTCGCGACTTTAAAGTCGGTGTCAACCGAAACTGAATAGACTGGGTTTAACACGAATTGAACTCGCGAACTNTAGATTCATCAGAAAAATTTCACCTTTCAATCCTTGCTCTCTTTTTCTCTGAATCGAAACCGAGAGGAGGAGGAGCGAAGCAATGACGGAGGAGAAAGTAGACGATGATAAGGAGCAATAATAGCGTCGCGACTCGCGACTTTAAAGTCGGTGTCAACCGAGACTGAATAGACTGGGGTGTAAACGAACGCAACACTAACAGTTTGCGTTCTTGTTCAGTTTATTTAAAATTTAGTTTATTTGAAACAAGTTCATGTTTATTTCTTAACGAACGAGTCGAACACGAACCTAACACGAGCTGTTCGCGAACGACGAGCCAGTTTGACATCCCTAATATTAATATATTAAAATAATATTATATATTAATTATATAACTTATATTATATAAATATGCAATATCTATATTAGTATATTACTACTATAGTATATTAATATATTATTATTATTATTTTATTATATATTATAATTTATAAAATTTAATGTTTTAAAATATAATAAATTTTTTATATATAATTATTTTATATTATTTTATATTTCAAACAATAACGATTCGAACACGAACGAACGTATCACTGTTCGTATTGGGCTCTGTTTAACTAACCGAACGAAAAAAATTTGTTTGCGTTTGTCTCGTTTACTTATCGAACGAATCGAACACGAACTCATTGACGAACCAAACATCTAACCGAACGAAAAAAATTTGTTTGTGTTTGTCTCGTTTATTTATCAAACGAATCAAACACAAACTCATTGACGAACCGAACACGAACTGTTTGCGAACAACGAGCTTTTTTGACAGCCCTAGAATAGACCGAAGAAGAGGAAAACGAAGGCGGGACAAGGAGAAATTATTAGATATCGAGGACGCAGTCGGTGCCGATTTGAAATGATGGAGGTTATTGGGAGGCTAATTAGTTATTTGATGATTAATTCTAATGATGCCACAATAACTTCTTAACCTCTCAATAATTTTAACGATTACACTCTACGATAATCTCATAATAACACTCTAATAACCGACAAATAATCATTGTCCCTATATAATCCTCTGGATAACCTCTCAATAACCTTTATTACATTTCAATAGCCTCCCAATAACTTCAACGGTCCACAATAATCTCATAATAACATTCCAATAACTCTCTAATAATCTCTGCCTATAACCTCCGCAATAACCTCATAATAACACCACAATGATTTCTCAATAATACATGCGATTTCNATTATCTACGTCTCCTGGTATCCTAAATCACAAGAATAAGTCTAGTGCGCACAACACATGTGACTTCCTTCAAGTTCTTGTGATCCGCTTTGCCTTATAGCCCGCATGAAGCGACAAACTCACTCCCATATGCAAAAAATCGCAATCGTTTCAATCATTCGAGTCCCTGTCATCGAGTTTAACTCCATAAACGAAGCCCTGATACGCTACCTCCTTAATTCCAAAGCAACAATTACACACATCAGTCCTGTCGTTGCCTTTTCAATCAGACTAAGTTTTGAAGTAGGTGCACCCTAAGATCTGAACCTAAAGCAAGGCGATGAGCATCATTAACTCATTCATCAATGATATCTTCGAGAAGCTTGTGCAGGAGTCCTCAAGCCTTGCACAATACAATAAGAAGTCATCCAATACTTCTCGCGAGATCCAGACTTTCATTTGTTTGATTTTTCTCGGAGAGTTCTAATTGCAACTGAATTGCTATAGGGTTCACGCCACAATCCGCAGGTTGTCTTCCCAACGAGTTGCGATCCCGTTGTTGCCTTCCAAGTGAGCCTCGAGCCCTTCCTTGCCTTCTTAGCGAGCTCTAGTCGCTAGAGTCTGCACCGATCGAGTTGTGATTATCCTCATGATTGAGCAGCACCAAGTCCCTGGTTGCTAGGGTTAAGCTTTGATACCATAAATAATTAATAGCTCTTGAAAACCTACCCATTTCATTAGTAATTTGGGCTTATATATAACGCCTTACAACAATTATAAATAAATCCCTAGATTATTTCTATTTATAAATAAGACCCAACATTAGATATAAATCTCAACAGAATGCCATCATGAGGCATTAATGGACAATTTTGGGCCTACATCATGGAATTGTTTGTCATGATTTTGTTGCCGACCCCACTTAGTGGGATAAAGGTTTTGTTGTTGTTGTTGTTGTTATTGTTGTCATGAAATTGTTAGTGCCATCCATAAATAATAGAAGCAATTATGCTGGGCATCATAATACATATTAGTTGGTTTTATTATAAACAGCCGATACACTTCAATCAGGTAGATGCTTCCTTTACAAGCCTCTTAAGTTGTCCAACAAACTTATCAACAGAAGGAATCAAATCTATCATTATGCATTTAGCTTAAAATGCAGTTTATTGCCACATAACAAAACAGNTAAAGACTATTGCTATTGCATTTGATCAAATTTCGTTTATAAAACTAGAAGATTTATACACATATCGCTCATGTATTTACCTATCAAATATTTAAACTTTAATTTTTATATATGTCAACGACTCACGGGCCATCTTACTTATGAATAAAAAGATATTTTATTTTAAAAATTAAAATGATAATATTTTTTATGTGATATAAAATATTTGAGTAATATGAATAGAAAAATATAAAGTTAGATGTTAGATATATAAATACATAAAAATTGGGTGACACATATGTGTAAATGCCCCATAAAATATATATGTGTTGTGTGTCAGAAGATCTATGATTGTAGTGTAATAATTTAGAGTAATAGCATTGGATGAAGATCGAACACACATATAGAAAGATAACTATGGAAGAGGAGACACCTTGGTTTTTTATATGGAAAATCCTCAAATGGCAAAAAAATCATGTGTATCACCTAGTTGAAATAACTCACTATGTAATTATAAATACATATATCAACTTCTCTTAAATTAGAAAGAATGAAATTGTAATGTTGATGCACAACTATAGTTCCACAATAGTAGTTGTAATGGGTCGTAAATATCGTTGTCGATTGCTATCAAGACAGTAGCCCTCCATGAATGTTATAGATAGTTGTTGTAGTGTCAACTAGTCGTAGAGTCCATCATTGAAAGATGTGATAGTAGTTGGTCATGTAAGTCGAAGATGGTTGCTTCAGGAGTGTTGGTTGGTCACAAAGGCCATTGTAGTGAGCTGCATGAGTTGTGAATCATTTAGGTCAGATTTGGTCACATGGGCGTAGTGGGGAGTAGTGATAACGCTCGTAGACCAGAGAGGCTAGAGTTTGGAGTTGGATGAGTTGTGGACCACGTAGGTCGTAGTCGGTCACGTAGGCTATAGTTGGTCACATAAGTCATATTGGTGAGCTTTAATAATATATGAGGCCACAATGGGCAGAGTTGGGTGTATGCAATAGTGGGGAGTAGTGAGAAGAGAACTTTAGGAATTCAGAGAAGTTTGTCATGTTTTGAGTACAACGATTAAAAGTAGTTATTATGAGAGTTGCACCGTACTCAGGGTGCATTATTATACCATCTTTTGAGTGCGTTGTTATATCATATTCAGGGTATATCGTTGCATTGAGTTCATGTTGTGTCATTACATTGTGTTTAGAACCACACTGCTTTATAGGGTACTTAGTTACTATACAATGTTGGTCATTCCTATACACAATGCTTCATTACTCTACGACTTATTTCGTGACTTGATAAGGGGCTTTGTTGCAACAAGCAATGGGCAACTAATGTTGACTGATTGTGAGCAGTGGTTGACGACTGTAAAAGCGAGAAGCTTTCATAAGACCATGAGTCCAAAACAACACTAAAATTCAACTCCTACAGATCTAGCTCAGGCTCCAAATCCCTCCCCCATCCTTCATGAAAGGGGCATGACTCTATTTATAGAGTCTAGGAATGACCCCATGAAAATAAGAAAAGAATCCATATCACTTCATCGGATGACCTGAAGAGATTCTCCTGACCGTACAATATTTCATGGATATTTAAGTGTCATAATGATGTCATAGTTGAGTAATCTTGAGTTTGTTGGACTCGTCTTGTTGAGAAGCTCGATTTATATATAAGCTTTTCAAATTTACAATTTCCAATTAGCCTCTTAAAACTTTCGAAAGTGATTTAATGACTTGATCTAGGCTCGATTAGACTCGAATTGGACCAATTGTGGTGTCATTGTGTTTGTCTCATCAAGTTGATCAGTTTGACTATAAATTTGTTGAAATCCTAGTTTTTGATGATTTTTAATTTGAGTTTGAATATTTCATACTAAAAAAATGTTCTGAGTTCAGTGTTAATTGCCTCGAGATTGATGTTACATAACAAAAATTGTTGATGATGTATCAATTGCCCACCAATTTTCAAGAGATTTTGGTTGCTCATACAAAAATTATCAAAATAATGAAAATTTCTAAAAAAATAGAATTTTCGATGGCCAGTGATAGACGGG
>JXCR01138379.1:0-17298 GCA_002079205.1 Phalaenopsis hybrid cultivar | reverse complement strand
AGGTTGAAATAGCAAACGTGCAAATTACATAAAAATGCATGATTTAAGCTTTAATTTTTGCTGCACCATTATTTTTCTTCATATAATTTTGTTTCTAAGATATCCAATTTATGGTATCTCATGGCGTGCTAGAATCACGGGTAAGCTATGTTTCCACGGCTTCAAACTTTGTTCCTTTTTTCTGTCTGGGAGTATTACTCCGAAGTAGTTTTTGTCCTTCACCTACTCTACTTGAAGGAGTGCGCATCTCTAATTGACTTAAAACAAGTAAAAAGTTTTACATTTCAAAGCAATCTGAATTGTGCTATCAATGTGAGCACGGCCTAACATAATCTTCTTTGACTATATACATATAAGTATAAACCTTTTGGGGGCATTGAGAATGTCTTGTCGTTTGCATTTGCACCTTATTTGATTGACTTTGGCGCGCCTAAATAAAGGCAAGAAAGAAGCCAATAGGAAAAATACAATAAAGGAAGAATTTGAGATAATAATGAATACATAAATTTCTATCACAACTAGTAAAACATATGATCACTTGTGATAATATTGATAAGGTAATGCCTTTAAGCATAATAACTCTAATAATTATATCACATCAACAAACTTGTGATGCATTTGCAGGAAGTGTCTAGAGTTTGCCTATCAAAAAGCAAAATAATAAAAATGGGCGAAACTTCTATTCCATGTAGGTTGTCATCTTCCATTGCTAACAAACATTGTCGTTCGCCATAGCTAATGAGGTTGATGTATGTCGTTGATGCAAGCCATTACCAATAAAGTTGACGTACGTGATCGATAACAATGTTGTAGCCAACAATATTTTAGTCCACCATCATTAATAACTTATATGTTGGCCATCGTCATCAATGTTGATATACATGGTTGAAACTAACAATAATGCATGTTTTTGCCAATAAGGTCAATTCGCAGTGTTTTTATTGATGATGACGTAGTTTATCTCGCACCATTGCTAGCAACATTGATGTCTATAATTAATAACAAGTTGACGTGCACCGTTGCATCAATGTCGATGCTACAATGTTTTCACCCACTATCACAAACAAAATCTACCATCAACAGCAAAGGTGAGACATATCTTTGACACCAATATAAACACATTATCACTAATAAGATCAACAATTGCGAAAGATGTTGACACCAACATGTTTGTTTCCTGCCATCACCAACCTCTATACCGACCATCGATAACAAGGTCGGTGCACATCATCTATATTAAAGCTATGTGCACAATTGCCAATAAGGTTTATGCACGATATCAATGGTAACTTCAATGAGAATGTTGTGGAGCACAAATCCCGTTCAATGTAGAGAAAGCCTTAATATTTGCTGGACATAGATGATCATGAGGTATTCAGAGAAAACTATGTTCAGTGAGCCTTTGGATGAGACTTTAAAGATCACGAGCAAATAAAAAAGGATTGTGGCACTGATATTATGTTAGAAATCATAAAATGCTACATCTTTGTTTGATTAAATTTGATGTTAGAATAAATATGCCTTTATAAAATCAAGACAAGTGGGCGATAAGAAATATACAGTAAAGTAAGCCATCATCAATAGTGAGAACATATTGCTGTTATAAACACTATAAATTTCTCCCATGAATATCGACCACATATGAGCACATGTGATTATATCGATATGATAACATCTTGAAGCATAATAACTCCAATGAATCTAATAAAAAATAACTCCATGTGTGCAAGAAATCTACGTAATGCTTATGGTTTTCTTACCTTGTAGTCTTTATCTTGTTTCTATTTCATTGAGTACTGATNCCATTGCTAACAAACATTGTCGTTCGCCATAGCTAATGAGGTTGATGTATGTCGTTGGTGCAAGCCATTACTAATAAAGTTGATGTACATCATTGATACCAATTTGTAGCCAACAATATTTTAGTCCACCATCATTAATAACTTATATGTTGGCCATCGTCATCAATGTTGATATACATGGTTGAAACCAACAATAATGCATGTTTTTAACCAATAGGTCAATTCACAGTGTTTTTATTGATGATGACATAGTTTATCTCGCACCATTGCTGGCAACATTGATGTCTATAATTAATAACAAAGTTGACGTGCACCGTTGCATCAATGCCGATGCTACAATGTTTTCACCCACTATCACAAACAAAATCTACCATCAACAGCAAGGGTGAGACACATCTTTGACACCAATATAGACACATTATCGCTAATAAGATCAACAATGACGAAAGATGTTGACACCAACATGTTTGTTTCCTGCCATCGCCAACCTCTATACCGACCATCGATAACAAGGTCGGTGCACATCATCTATATTAAAGCTATGCGCACAATTGCCAATAAGGTTTATGCACGATATCAATGGCAACTTCAATGAGATTGTTGTGGAGCACAAATCCCGTTCAATGTAGAGAAAACCTTAATATTTGCTGGACATAGATGATCATGAGGTATTCAGAGAAAACTATGATCAGTGAGCCTTTGGATGAAACTTTAAAGATCACGAGCAAATAAAAAAGGATTGTGGCACTGATATTATGTTAGAAATCATAAAATGCTACATCTTTGTTTGATTAAATTTGATGTTAGAATAAATATACCTTTATAAAATCAAGAGAAGTGGGCGATAAGAAATATACAGTAAAGTAAGCCATCATCAATAAGGAGAACATATTGCAGTTATAAACACTAAATTTCTCCCATGAATATCGACAACATATGACCACATGTGATTGTATCAATATGATAACACCTTGAAGCATAATAACTCCAATGAATCTAATAAAAAATAACTCAATGTGTGCAAGCAATCTACGTAATGCTTATGGTTTTCTTACCTTCTAGGCTTTATCTTCTTTCTATTTCATTGAGTACTGACTCTATGACTGATTTTCTCACAGCTACAGGAAAGATCACTCGTAAAATTGATGTTTATGCATTTGGTGTGATACTGTTGGAGCTAATGACAAGCAGAAAGGTACTCGATGACACCGTCCCCGATGAAGATGCAAATTTAGTGGCAGCATTTCGCCGGATTCATCCGAGGGACATCGCCAAGTTGGAGAGATTCGTCGATTCTTCTATCTTCAATGATGAGGAATCTCGCAGCAGCATTGCAGAGGTAGCCNGGCAGCATTTCGCCGGATTCATCCGAGGGACATCGCCAAGTTGGAGAGATTCGTCGATTCTTCTATCTTCAACGATGAGGAATCTTGCGGCAGCATTCCAGAGGTAGCCGAGATTGCTTACCATTGCACCGCTCGCGAACCTAACTTCAGGCCTGAAATGAGTAACGTCGTCACCATGTTGTCTCCCATAGCCGACCGGTGGTGTCCCGGCGACTATGGCGATCACAACGATGATGGCGATTCGACGGTAAGTCTCACTAGTATGGTTCACAGATGGCAGATGAGCGACAACTCTTCGTTTAATGATTCGTTCAGCAATTACAAGCCAAGTACAAGTGCCTTGCGTTAATGGACTCAGTGTTGTCTGCTTGTGTGGTGTTTCTGTCTCTCCCATTGTATAGCTTGAGGAAGAAGAAGACCACTAGGTGTTTTCAGCGNTTTAATGATTCGTTCAGCAATTACAAGCCAAGTACAAGTGCCTTGCGTTAATGGACTCAGTGTTGGCTGCTTGTGTGGTGTTTCAGTCTCTCCCATTGTATAGCTTGAGGAAGAAGAAGACCACTAGGTGTTTTCAGCAGCAAGGCACAGAGACTAGGAGTGAGTTGCGTATATGGATGATGGATGCGTTTTGTTTTGCAGAAATTGAGTTATATGAACTTTCATTATTTTTTTTATTTTTTCTTATGAAATGATATTATTTTGGTTTTAGTTATGGTTGATCTTCTAGTTTCTTTCAGCCTCCTTTTGTACATACCACCCAATTTTTATTTATTTACATATCTAAGTAGGGCTGTCAAAATGGTTCGTTGTTCACGAACAGCTCGTGTTCGGCTCGTTAAGAAGCTCGTGTCCGGCTCTTTAATTTCGTTCGATAAGTTAATGAGCCGAACACGAACTAAGATGTGTTCGTTCGTCTTCGGCTCGGTTTGGCTCGAAATACTATATATATATATATATATATAAACTAGTATTTTAAAAAAATATAATTAACTACAAAGCTATAGAGATTTATAATCAATTAAAATATTGATTAAGAAAATAGAATAAAAATTATTAAATTAGATTCAAATAATGTTTTAATATAAATAATAATTTTTAAATCTTGTCCAAACCGTTATTATCTTATTGCTACATGATTAGAGTTGTTAAAAGAACTCTTTGTTCGTGAACAGCTCGTGTTAGGCTTGTTAAGCAAACAAGCCGAACACGAACACACTTTTTGAGCTCGAAATATAAACGAGCCGAACACGAGCTGAGCATGGCTCGCTCATGTTCGGTCTGCTCAACTCGTGTTCGGCTCATTTACAACCCTATATCTAAGGCATAAAATTTGTGCATTTCTGAAGCCCAAGTCTTTTATATCACATCAAATATATCACTATTTGAACTTTTAAAAAGTAAAATTCACCTTTTCCATGCATGAATGAGGTGGCTTATATGTAAAAATTGAAGTTCAGTGGTATGAAAATACATAGGAATTGAGTGGTAAGTATTTAAATCTTCCTTATTTTTTTAACGTGCAGGGACAGTAATATTTATTGGACTCCTTAAATTGTGGTGTTGTAGCTATTTTCTGCTCCATCCTGTCAATAGAGCTTGTCAATAGAGCAAGCAATATGAGAATTATGGTAGTCTTCTTCGTAAAAGTATTTGAAAATATTTCGAAATGATGCATTCGGTGCTTAAATTAAGAAGAAAATATTCCGTCCGGACATCACACGTCTGAATGACCAATCATCAACGGTCATTTTGACATACACGTTATTCGCGGGTGACGTGGTGGCCAGTGGTTGGCCTTCTGCACATGCTGATGTTCGGACAAAATATTTTTTTTTCCAATTTAAGGGTATGCTTAAGGCCATTAATAATATTATTATTTATTTAAAAGCATATTTGTTCATGAATTTTTTTCAGTAATTTTATCTTTAATTTTTTTTAAAAAAAATTTATTTTTAAAAAATGCTCAAAATAAATTAATTTATTTTGAGTATTTTAAAAATAATCATCATTAATAAATATGTTTTATTTCAAAATAAATCATAAATAAAATTTAAAAAAAAAAAAAAATTTGATCCCAAATAACTTGAAAGAGTTGCAGTTTCTTGTTACTAGTCGCGGCATTTTTGGCCTGCTTGGTATGATTTGAGAATTGTTGTGAGAAAAATTGATTTTCTTAAACTGTTAATTTTCTCAGAGGACTATCACTTTCTAGTAAATTTTATCATGAAGAACTTTGCTTCTAACAATTTCTGAAAACTGTGCCATAAAAAAAGCTGCATGAATGTTGTCCAAACACTTTGATGAGAGAAAAGCGAGTTACAGCAGCTAAGCACGAGCTTGTTCACCTTAAATTATTCTGTAACACTCATAACACAGAATTATTCGGAGTCCAATAAAATCACGCTACGTGGCGGTGACAGAAAAAAATAAAATAAAATCTGTCAGGTAATACAAGAGAATATTTCCCCCGTATTATTCAGGTGTTATTGTGTGTTATTCAAATGTTATTGATGTGTTATTTTGTTATTATAACACCGAGAATATTTCCAGAACATAATAACACCTGAATAATACGAAATAATACAGGGAGAATATTCCCGTGTTACCGGACCGATTTTTATTTTTATTTTCTGTCACCGCCACGTGGTGTGATTTCATTATACTCCGAATGATTCTCTGCGTTAGGATTCCTGACAGTATATGCGCTTGCTTTTATGAGACTATTTGAGATACAATTCCGTGTTTAGTTTATTATTTTTTATTTGTAGTTTATTTATAATTTAATTTAAAATAAAATATGTTCGGCATATTAAAATAAAGGGGAATTTACATGTATAGCAAGCAATTCTGATGGATTTATCTCGGGCCAAAACCTTTACATTTATACGCACAACACTCAAATCTTTCGCATCACATCACAAATAACATTAATTACCATTTCTTAATAGTTAAATCCACATTTTCATCCATAAGAATTGGGTGCTAAGAATGTAAATTTCTCCAAATTAAAATGTAATTGTTTTTTTAAGACACCCAATTGCTTAGAAATTGTATTGAATGTTTTGAAAAGTAAAGTACTTAAAAAAAAAAAAAAAAAAACTATAAAAGAAGCATTTATGTAGAGACAATGTAATTAAGTATTTACACATCTAACACCTAAATTTTAATTTTCATATTTATTTATTGTTGTGCAAAACAATGCGGAAAATAATATCACACAACAAACAAATAATCAAACACGCGATTTATGTGGTTCCGCCCAAATCTGTCATCTCTCAAAAAATTCATATGTAATTCCCATTATAAATAAGAGAGAATTATGACATACTGATAAGAAAATGGAAAATGACATATTTACCATTTTTACAAATAAGTCTCTAATACAACAATTTAAACTTCATATCTTTTCCAAATCAGTGAGAGAAGGCTAAAATTAGCTCCAACGCCAAAACAATTGCTCCAAGATGGTTGTCTTTGTATCTGCCTCCTCTCAAAGGGATCAAGTATTGTGTAGTTTTTCAGAATGCTTGATTGGACAATCATGAGCTTGGATGTTTACCAAACTACTACAGTAGTTGAACTTTTTGATTTGTAGCACCTTTGTGTGCATATTCATTAGATTCTTCTTCAACAAAACATTATATTTATCAAATAAATTCTGAACAAAGCAATACCTTACATCAATATATTTGGTACATATATGATGAATTGGAGCCATGAAAAAAAAATATGACACTCTGACTATCACAAAATATAATCATAAATTCTTGATCAATTCATAAGTCATCTAGTATGTCATGCATCCATTTCACTTCATTCTTCACTTCTGTTACTATCATGTACTCGGCCTCCATATTAGTCAACTCATGCTAATGAGAGTAAAAAATGCTAGTCGCCTATCTACATCACTTGTATAGTATGCATCAATGTAATTACATACAAATTAACACTAGATGAGTGCCTCTTAAAGACAAATGCCGACATCAACTGTGCCTTTTAAATATCTTATGAAACTCTTCATAACTTGTCAATAACTCTATTTTGGATCATGCACAAAATCTGTTCACAAAACCAACGACTTGTGTAATGTCGGGTCTAGTATAAACTATGATATATATCAGACTATCCACTACACTAACACGAGAAATCAATAACATATCTGTTCTCTCTTGATTATCTTTAAGAAACTGATCTAAACTCAACTGAAAGTGAGATATAATGGGTAGACTCACCATCTTGCTTAAGTCATCAACTCCAAACTTTTTCAACACTTTCTAAATGTATGCTCCTTGTTAAAACAAAAATTTTTAGTTGTCCTATCCCTGACAATTTTCATGTTAAGAATTCTACAAGTTTCATTCAACTCCTTCATTTCAAAATTTTTAGAAATTTGTTTATTCATCATATTAATCTCAATCTGATTACTAGATGTAATCAACATATCATCAATATATAGAAGTATATGGACTCATCGTTAACAAACTTCTTAAAATATGCATAATGATTGTATTGGCTCCTCGTGTCTCATGTCACATCTTGAACTAAACAAATAGTTTATATCATTGTCATGATGACTACTTCAACTCATATAAATACTTATCTAGTCTATAAAATAAGTCTTTAGAGGCTCTATGTTTAGGTGGATGCAACATATAAATCTCCTCTTATAATTCTCCATGTAGAAACATAATCTTTACATCAAGATGCTCCAAAATCATACCGTACTATGCTATAAGTGCTAAGAAAACATAAATTAAATGATGCTTAAACACCGGGGAGAACAACTCAACATAGTCAATCTTTTCTTGACGTGCAAAGTTTTTGCCACTGATCTTGCCATGTAACTCACATCAACACATTTAGATCCTTTCTTCTTTGCATACTTCACCCAATGCATTTTTTTCCTAGAGGAAGCTTTACCAATCTCCAAGTAAGATTCTTTTCAAAAGTCTTCATCTATTACCCCTCTCGAAAGATCACTATCTGAGCTTTCCACAACTTCCTTATATTGATAAGGAGCTTCAACCTTTGTGGTTAAAAGTGCAAATGCAATGTGTTCTCTCAACTAAACTAGTTTTGAAATGTTCTGGCTCCTGATCCTGCTCCTAGCAATAGATTCACGAGCATGGGACCTCATCCTCAATATATTCTTTCATCCATTTCTTAGTATTGTCAATAAATACTTACCAAGCTACAACTGAATTGAATACTATAGTAGGAGTGGAAAAAAATTGTGTGATAAGTGGATTTGCATCAAACTCTAACTTCTGCTACATATATGTAGTCCCATTAAAACTCTTCAACTACTTGGAGTCACAGGGCTTTAGCAAGCTCGTCTCATCAAAAAGAACATTTCTTCCAATGATAATCTTCCTCTCTTTCTGATCATAAAGTTTGAAGCCTTTAACTCCACACGTTAATTCAATAAAGATCATTTTCTTTGCTCATAATTATAGTTTACTATTATGCACATTATAGTAAGTTAGACACTCAATCACTCTTATGTGTTCATAACCTCTAGCAGGATGCACCAAACACATCTTCTTTGTCGTCTTCTTCCCGATAGTTGTAGAAGACAGACGATTCACCAAGAAACAAGCATAGTCTTTGACCTCGGCTCAATAGATTCTATCCAACCTAGAACTAGACAACGTACACCAAACTTTCTCCACCAAAGTCAAATTTATGCTCTCCACCACCCCGTTCTATTATGATGTTACTTGAACAATGAAATGATGTTGTAATACAACTCTTTAACACTCTTTCAAGAATGTATCTCGTTTGACCCGATACACTAGTTCTTTTTACCAGCCCAAGTTTTGATCCACTTCTTTCAAGTAATGAAAATTTTTAGCTCACACTTACACTTTATAGTGTTTACATAAATATAACTGGAGTAATCATCAATAAAAGTGACAAAGTATCTCTGCCCGCCGAATGATGTTGCCTTTTTTTAGGCCCCAAATATTTGTGAGAGTATATTCTAAAATATCATTTGTACTGTGGACTATAATACCAAAAAGATACATATATCTTTTTGCCAAACATGCAATATTCAAATAAATTAACGTTGCAAATGCTTGCTCTTTTAATCAATCTGTACTTTAATAAATCTTGAAGCGAAGCCTCTCAAGCATGAGCTATTTGCACATGTCATAAGGTAGTGTCGCTAAAAGAATCATAAGTAATAATAGCTATTCCAGTCATTTTTCTATTTTAAAGATAGTAAATATTGTGATGGCGAACTTCATTCATAAAAATAAATGCTTCATGACATATCCTCAAAACTTTTGCCTCAATAACTATCATGTAGCCCTTGGCCTCTAAAACCTTAAATGACAATAATTTTTTCTTGATATCAAAATATTTCTAACATCACTCAGCTCCCTCATAATACTATCATGCATTTTTATAAAAATATTCCCTACAGTAATAGTACGATAAGCTTAATTATTACATATAATCACTGCACTATTATCAAACTGTTATACATACAGAGCTGCTCTTGATGAGGGCAAATATGATAGGTAGCACTTGTGTTATTATCCTTAATTTTAATATATCTCAAGAATTGATTTGTTTATACACCCATTCCTGTATCTCTCAAGATGGGTTAACATCTCATTTATCCTTTTAGCCGGATTATTAACCCATGCTTTATGTCATATTCATCATATAAATCTTGCATTCTTTCCAATATGGGTTATAGCTCCATTTTTTTATGGCAAAGATTACCACATGTCCTCTCTTATTATGTTTATCACNAAAAATATATATTTTTTAAGATACTAGAATTGCTTAGAAATTGTATTGAATGTTTTGAAAAATAAAGTATTTTAAAAAAAACCTATAAAAGGAGCATTTATGTAGATACAATGTCATTTTATTTATTTACTTATAGAAACACCTAAATTTTAATTTTCATGTTTATTGTTGTGCAAAACAATACGAAAAAAATATCACACAACAAACAATCAATCAGACACAATGTGGTTTAAATGGTTCCGCTCAATTTTGTCTTTGTCCATGGGAAGAGGTCATTCCACTATCAACATGTTGGAAGAAATGAAAAAAAGATGACCAAAATATGATTACAATTTCAGAGATAAAATTCATACGTTATTCCTCCTATAAATAAGAGGGGATTATGATATGCTGATAAGAAAATAGAAAATGACATATTTACCATTTTTTACAAATAAGTCTCTAATACAGCAATTTACACTTCATCTCTCTTTCAAATAAGTGAGAGATGACCAAAATTAGCTCTAACACCAAAACAGTTTTTACAAGATGGTTGTCTTTGTACCTCTCCCATCTCAAAGGGATTTAGCCTTGTGTAGTTTTTTCAGAATGCCTGAATGCCTAAATGGACAATCATGAGCTTGGATGTTCACCAAACTCCTACAGTAGGTGAACTTTTGGATTTGTAGTACCTTTGTAAGCGTGTTCATTGGATTATTCTTTGTATTGATCTTCTTCAATAAAACATTATCTTCATCAATCAAGTTCTGAACAAAGTGATACCTTACATCAATATACTTGGTACATATTTGATGAATTGGACCCGTGACCAAGAATATGACACTCCGACTATCACAAAATATCATCATAGATTCCCGATCAACTCCTAAGTCGTCTAGTATGTCCTGCATCCATATCACTTCATTCTTCACTTCTGTTACTATCATGTACTCGGCCTCCATAGTAGAAAACTCATGTTAATGTGAATAAATAGCTAAGCATAGAATTATGCCTATCAACATCACATGTATAGTATGAATCAATGTAATTCCATACAAATCAAAGTTAGATGAGTGCCTCTTAAAGACAAAGCCGACATCAACCATGTCATTTAGATATCTCATGAAACTCTTCACAACTTATTAATAACTTTGTTTTGGATCATTCACAAGTTTGTTCACAACACCAACAACTTGTGTAATGTCTGACATAGTATAAACTATGATATATATTAGACTGTCCACTACACTAGCATGAGAAATCAATCACATATTTTTTCTCTCCAGTTTATCTTTAGGAAACTAATCTGAACTCAACTGAAAGTGAGATATAATGGGTAGACTCACAACCTTGTTTGAGTCATCAACTCCAAACTTTTTCAACACTTTCAAATGTATGCTCCTTATTAGAGCCAAAATTTTCAGTTACCTTATCCCTGAGAATTTTCATTTTAAGAATTCTAGGAGTTTCATCCAACTCCTTCATTTCAAAATGTTTAGAAAATTGCTTATTCATCTTATTAATCTCAATCTGATTGGTAGATGTAATAAACATATCATCAATATATAGAAGTAAGTATATGAATTAATAATTGACCAACTTCCTAAAATATGCATAATGATTGCATTGGCTCCTCGTGTACTCATGTCCTATCTTGAACTAAACAAACATTTTATACCATTGTCATAGTGACTGCTTTAACCCATATAAATACTTATCTAGTCTATAAACCAAGTCTTTGGAGACTCTATATCTAGACAGATGCAACATATTGATCTCCGCTTATAATTCACCATGTAAGAATATAATCTTCACATCAAGCTACTCCAAAATCATACCGTACTATGCTATAAGTACTAAGAAAACATAGATTGAATGATGCTTAAACACTGGGGAGAGCAACTTAACATATTCAATATTTTCTTGGCGTGCAGAATTTTTGCCACTGACCTTGCCTTATAACTAACATCAGTTCCTTGAGATCCTTTCTTCTTTACATACATCAATTTGCACGCAATGGATTTTTTTCCCAGAGGAAACTTCATCAATCTCCTAGTAGCGTTCTTCCAAAAAGTTCCATTTCTTCATCTATTGCCCCTCTCCAAAGATCACTATCTGAACTTTCCACAACTTCCTTGTATTGATAAGGAGTTTCAACCATTGAGGTTAAAAATGCAAATGCAATGTGTTCTTTCAACCAAACTAATTTTGTGATGTTCTGGCTAACAATAGATTCCCGAGCAAGGGGCCTCATACTCAATATCTTATTTCATCTGTTTCTGGGCATTGCCAAGGGGTACAACTGATTCGAGTACTAGATTAGGAGTGGACAAAATTTGTGTAATAAGTGGATTTGTATCAATTCTAACTTCCGCTACATATATGTGGTCCCAATAAAACTCTTCAACTACTTTAAGCCAAGGGGCTTCGACAAGCTAGTCTCTTCAAAAGTAACATTTCTTCCAATGATAATCTTCCTCTCTTTTTGATCATAAAGTTTGAAGCCTTTGAATCCACACGTGAAGTCAATAATGATCATTTTCTTTGCTTATGATTATAGTTTAATATTATGCACATTATAGTAAGCTAGGCAATCAATCACTGTTATGTGCTTATAATCTCTAGCATGATGTACCAACCACATCTTCTTTGATGTCTTCTTCCCAATAATTGTAAAAGGCAGGTAGTTCACCAAGTAACAAGCATAGTCTATGACCTTGGCTCAATAGATTCTATCAAACCTAGAATTAGACAACGTACACCAAACTTTCTCCACTAAAGTCTAACTCATGCTCTCCACCACCCCATTCTATTGCGGTGTTACTCGAACAATGAAATGATGCTCCATTACAACTCTTTAGTACTCTTTCAAGAATGTATCTCATTTGACCCGATACACCAGTGCTTTCTACCAACCCAAGGCTTGATCCACTTCTTTCAAGTCATGAAAAATTTTAGCTCACACTTACACTTCACAGTGTTCACATAAATATATTTGGAGCAATCATCAATAAAAGTGACAAAGTGTCTCTGTCCACCAAATGATGTTGTCCTTTTTTGGGCCCCAAATATCTGTGTGAGTATATTCTAAAACATCATTTGTATTGTGAATCGTAATACCAAAAGATACATATATCTTCTATCCAAACACATAATATTCACATAAATTAAGTGTGCAGATGCTCACTCCTTTAATCAATCTATACTTTAATAAAGTGAAGTGAAGCCTCTCTAGCACGAGCTTTTCACACATGTCATAAGGTAGTGTTGTTAAAAAAATCATAAGTAATAATAACCATCTAAGTCATTTTACTATCTTGAAGATAGTAAATAATGTGATGGTGAACTTCCTTCAGAGAAATAAGTGCTTCATGACATATCCTCAAAACTTCTGCCTCAATAACTATCATGTAGCCCTTAGCCTCTAAAACCATAAATGAAAATTTTTCTTGATATCAGAATATTTCGAACATCACTCAACTCCCTCATAATACCACCATGCATTTTTATAAAAATATTCTTTACAATAATAGTACAATAAGCTTAATCATTACATATAATCACTACACTATTATCAAACTCTTATACGTACAAAGTCGCTCTCAATGAAGGAAAATATGATAGGTAGCGCTTGTAATCAGAATATAACACAAATCATCTATATAAAAATAATGAGAAACTATAAATAATGATACATTTGAATCCACCTTGTCACACCACTCCACAATAAGATTGGCTTTGGCTTTAAAGGAAACTAATTTCCTATCTCCTTGAACTGCATATAATTTTTATTCCAATGATTTGTCTCTAAACATAAAGCAGACAAATTTTTTTTGAGATTACGCTCACATGACTAGTCTTGTTTTTAAAATGTATCTCCACTACCACCCTTCTTTACCCAATTTTTTATATGTAAATACATAGGAATTGTGTATTATGCATGTAGATTCCCCAAATTAAAAAAAAAAACTCAAACAAATCCAAAAAGTTTAAGGGCTTTGAAAAAAATTTAACTTTTACTCTTAATCATGACGGAAGCACTTCTTAAGTATGCATAAGAGGCAATACAAGGTAACTTTCATTTTAGGATGATTTACCTTACAATAAACAAGCATCAGATGTATATGTTATTATATGTGAATTGATAAAACAAAAATTCAATAGGAATGCCATTATTCAAAGTTGGTGGATCACCCAAGAAATTATCACATGATAGTATTTGTGGTGGAACGCTAGCATTGGATGCACTTTCAAGATAATGTAAAGTTTTATTTTATAACTTAATTTATTTGATAATAAGACAAGTTGGAGTAAGAATTACGATTATACGTATAAGATTCTTTACCCTTCTTAGAGCATGCGTGGAAAAGCTCAACGAGGTTTAATCATGAATTTGCCAATTTTAAAACAAGTTGGATTATTATAGCTAAGTTTTAAGTTTAGGTAAAATATAAATGCTCATTAGTGATTTCAATATGTGGTTTATAGTAAATTCTCAAGTAGAACTTTTTTTTTTATTATGGTTATAACTCAAACTCTCAAAAAATGTACATACTCAAACCAATTATTGATAAATAAATGGTAAATACACTTTTGGATGTGTTCCTCCAATACTAATGAAGAAGTGGGTTGCACAACAATGTGTTGAGAGGAAACACATTTAGGATACATTGGCAAAATTTCATATGGTTCTTTGCCAAAGATACATAATTCTAGTTTCTTTCATCATTTCATATGAGTAGGCACCAGCCTTTTTAAGAATACTAATATATTCAGATTAAAGAGATTGCTAATACACAACACCTTGCCTTGTGTCTAAGTATTTATATGATTGGAATTTTGGGTACATCATGGTTAGCCAAGTTTTATGAAAATGGTTTTACATTTCAAATTTCCCGCATATGATTGATTGAAAGATTGCTTGAGAGTAAGAAAGTTGTAAAGTGAGAGGTCTCTTATCTGCAACACATTTGGAACTTATGTCATATCCATCAACATCTAAATAGTAATAATGTTTTTGCTAATGACCCAACTTTTTTCTTTTCAGCAGTTATGTAAGGTCATCTCTTGGTGTGTTGTATCCTATATTTTATGAATTGAACATGAAAATCTCAAAATACAATTTTTAAATTTTATAAAAATTCTAAGTTAATTTTTATATTGGTAAAAGTTTTTATAAATATGTACTTGTCTTTATAGCTACAACTTAGGAGTCTCTATAAATATTAAAACCCTCTCTTTTGTAGCATCATAAGCTTGAGACCAAATAAGAATTATTTTTCTTAAATTTCCTCTTCTAAGATCATGTGAGTGAGTATGGGTCAAAAGAAGCTAAATAAGGATAAAATAATCCTATGGTGATACAAGATACTTTTAACTTTGCAAGCTCAGAGCATAAACATGGCTAATATTATTTTATCGTTTATGTCATATATATATATAACACAAATTTTAGAATGTTCATGATTGGTACATGATTCACATTTCTTATTTAGTGACATGAATTTCATCATAAAACTCTTCATTTTATCCCACTCACTCTACATCTCTCCTTAATTGATAATTCACAAATTTCCTACATGTTAGAGTGCTAATGTTTTGAAGTAAGACAAGACCAATAAATTTCTTTCTTTAATAAGGTTATCATCCTGAAGTTTAATATATCTCAAGAATTGATCTATCATTAAATATTCTTATTGATTTGTTTATCCACCCATTCCTTTATCTCTCAAGATGGGTTAACATCTCATTCATCCTTTTAGTCGGATTATTAACCCATGCTTTATGTCTAGGGCTGTAAACGAGCCGAGCCTGAGCGAGCTCATGGTCGGCTCGTGTTCGGCTCGTTCGACACTGGCTTGTGTTCGAAATCGGCTGGTGTTTGAAATGACTCGTGAAGGGTGTGTTCGTGTTCGGCTTGAATATTTTTTTTCGGCTCGAAAATGGAGGAATCGGGAGAGGAAGATATCGAGGAAGAGGAAGAGGAAGATGAAGAACAAATCTTAAGCTCTAGCCGCTGAGACTTTTTTGCGATTTTGAGAGGAAAATGAGATACCTCGGAAGAGGAGGAGAACCTTAAGCTCTCGCGGCCGAACGCCTTTCTCCTCTCGCTCGCAGCCGAATGCCTTTCGCCTCACGGCCGAACGCCTTTCGCCTCTCGCGGCCGAACGCCTTTCGCGATTGAGAGGAAGGAGTTCAGTCGGAAGAGGAGGCAGCCGAACCCGAGAACCGTTGTCGTAGAGGTAGGATTTTTTTAACTTTATACTTATATATTATGTTATATTAAATATGTAACTTATATTATATAATTATATAATATTTATATAAATAATATTTATTAATAATTTGTTATATATTACAATTTATAGGATTTAATTTTTTAAAATTTAATTAATTTTTTTATTAAAAAAAATTAATTAATTATAATTTATAATATTTAATTTTATGAATATATATTATTATATTTATTTATTAATTTCTTTTCGAGCCAATTCGAGCCGAACACGGGTGAACAAATGTTAGTTCGTGTTCGGCTCGTTTATATTTTGAGCTTACAAATTTGTTCGTGTTCGGCTAGTTAAACTTAACGAACGAGCCGGTCATGAGCCGCTTAATGAGCCGAATACGAGCTGTTCGTGAATAATGAGCCAAATTGAGAGCCCTATTTGTGTCATATTCATCATATAAATCTTGCATTCTTCCCAATATGGGTTATAGCTCCATTTTATTATGGAAAAGATTACCACATGTCTTCTCTTATTATGTTTATCATNAAGTTATTAAACTAATATATAATATTATTTTTATATATTAATATTAAGAATGTCAAATTGGCTCGTCGTTCGAGAACAGCTCGTGTTAGATTCGTGTTCGGCTCGTTCGTTAAGAAACAAACATGAGCTTATTTCAAACAAATTAAATTTTAAACGATTCGTTCGTTTACACCCCTGCCCTCAACAATCNTTTTCGGCTCGAAAATGGAGGAATCGGGAGAGGAAGATATCGAGGAAGAGGAAGAGGAAGATGAAGAACAAATCTTAAGCTCTAGCCGCTGAGACTTTTTTGCGATTTTGAGAGGAAAATGAGATACCTCGGAAGAGGAGGAGAACCTTAAGCTCTCGCGGCCGAACGCCTTTCTCCTCTCGCTCGCAGCCGAATGCCTTTCGCCTCACGGCCGAACGCCTTTCGCCTCTCGCGGCCGAACGCCTTTCGCGATTGAGAGGAAGGAGTTCAGTCGGAAGAGGAGGCAGCCGAACCCGAGAACCGTTGTCGTAGAGGTAGGATTTTTTTAACTTTATACTTATATATTATGTTATATTAAATATGTAACTTATATTATATAATTATATAATATTTATATAAATAATATTTATTAATAATTTGTTATATATTACAATTTATAGGAT